>PVJI01028470.1:0-16372 GCA_004026765.1 Micronycteris hirsuta
AATGATAATAAATAGGAAAGAGTTTAAATAAATTATGATGACACAGAAAATATCATGCTTCTACTAAAATTTCTAATTTTCAAAACTCTTACTGACATGGAATATGCTTCTTTTATAATAACCATTGGAAAAGCCTTCCATTATCTCTACACTATTTAACTTTGGTTAAATATTCAAAAACAACTTGCTTCTGAATTAAAAACCTGGAAAAATATAGGAAAAGATTAACAGTTGATATCTATAAGACCATAATTACATATTACATATGTTTTATTATCTTCTGTTTTCCCATAATGTATATACTGAGTATATACTATCTTCATGATTACATGCCTGGGAGCCTGCTGCTTCTCCAGAAAGCTCATGGAAGCTCCTTCTCCAGAAAGCTCATGGACAGCAGAGAGAGCACAATACAACCAATTCCCTCCCTCAGGGGGTAGAGGATTGGCACCTGCATCCAGTACTCTGTTTTTCAGCATAATGCCTTAAGGACTGTCTTCTGTTTCAACTCTCTCTGCTTGTGGATAGCCCCTGGAATACTCTACCTATTTTAGGGCTACTGAGAACAAAAAAGAACTGGATGGCATGCTGCTACCTATTTTAGAGTACCAATGGTAGCATAGCAGAGAGAGCAAGAGATTATGAATAACCAGCAAGTTGCTCTAATTAAAAATCTATAGGCACGAACCTGGAGAATACACACTGATGGAAAAGGTTTGAGAAGCCCCTGATTCTCCAGCTGAGCCAACTATTGAAGGTCTTTCCCTATACATAGCCCATAAAGACTAGGAGAGGTGGGTGTTTTTTAAAATGTGCATATATGAGCACCAAGTCATAAACATCATGAAGAAGGATAGAAAATGGCCCCAATAGAGGAACAAAATAAACCTCCAGAAACCAACCCTGAAGAAATTGAAATATATGAATTAATGGAGAATGAATAGAAAAAAACCTTCCTAAATATGTTCAGCAAGTAAAAAAAACTAGTAGGATGGTGGACTAGGAAGCCCCAGAGCCTACTTCACCTAAGAGAAGTGGACATTACATGGACCAATTGCTTTTGTGAGAAACACAGAAACCAGTTAAGAGGTTCCTACACCCCAGGCAAGCACAAAGCCAACCACATAAAACCTGGCAGAAAAATTCATGGCACTTTCTTGCCAGAACCCCTCCAACATGACTGGTAAAGAGATCACCAAGTCCCAATTTTTCTCTGGGTAGAGAAAGGAGTGGAACAAATATAAAATGTTCTGATATTTTGTGAGGAAGGCTGGGAAACTGATTTCTGTCTTGCCTTGGTCTAAGACAGGAGTAGGTGCCACACTGAAATCCACTGAGAAACATGGTGTTCACCATGCACTAGAGACTGCAGTACCACTAACACTGTGTGCATTCCTTTGTAGGACTTGGCAAACTCTTCAATAAGGAGGTTGCACACAGAAGCCCAGAGAACACATCCCTAGACAAGGCTCAAAAGATCACAGAATATCCAGCTGGGCTACATGGGGAGAGCCCTCCCTATGAAACACAGTGACACAAAGACTTGGACAGGTGGTTGGTTTTTCAAATCCAAAGTACCAACAGATGATATAACAAGACATACAAAAAAGCAAGGAAATATGGGTCATGCAAAGGAACAAATCAATTCACAAGAAGCTGACCCTAAAGAAATTGAGATATGTAAATTAGTAGACAAACAATTCAAAATAACCATCATAGAGATGTTCAATGAATTAAAATAGAGAACAGATGAACAACTAAATTAAATAAGGAAAATAATGTAGGAATAAAACAAGAATATCAAGAGTAACAGAAGCTACAAAGAAGAACCAAACTGACATTCTGTAATTGAAGAATAATACAACTGAATTGAAAAATCCGCTAGAGGGACTTAATAACCCTTGGCCAGACCAGACAAAGAATCAGCAAACTTGAAAACAAGACTTTTGAATTTACTGAGGCACAAGAGCAAAAAGAAAAATAATGAAAAATGAAGAGAGCCTAAAGGACTTATGGGACACCATCAAATGGAACAAGATACACATTGTAGGAGTCCCAGAAGGAGATGAAAAAGAGAAAGCATCATATACCCCATGCTTAAAACTTCTCAAATTTGAGGGGAAAATATACATACAAAGTTAGGAAGTGCAATTCACTCCAACTAAGATAAATTGAAAAAGACTAAAACACAGACACATCCTTTTTTATTTTTTTTAATTCTCACACAAAGATGTATTCATTGATCCTAGAGAGAGAGGAAGAAGGAGAGAGAGAAATATAATTTGGTGGCCTCTGTACATGCCTCAACCAGGGACTGAACCCACAGCCTTTTGGTGTATGAGATGATTTTTCAAGAGCCACCCATCCAGGGCAATGAAGACACTTCTTAATAAAGCCATCAAATGTTCACAAAGAGAAGTCTGAAAGCAGCAAGAAAAAGTGACATATTACATAAAAGGTAGCTCTGATCTGCTGTACAACATTGTGCTTATAGTAACATTATGTTACACTTAAAAACTGTGATGGGAATCTCATGTTTATGTTTTTGACCATAATAAAAATAAACTGGCATTATGTTTTAACTTCTGAATTACTAATATTTTAATTACTTCTTCATAGAAATATATTGTGTGAAACACAAACACATACAATTTTCTGTGAACAAAAGTTCCTTCAACTCTTTGAGACATTGTTAATGAATCATTGATTTCCAAGAGATAGCATGTAATTTTAACTTTGAACAAAATAAAATTTCTGTGTCTAAACTTCAGAATTATAACACCACAAAATGCATTTACAGAGATAACTGAAAATAGTCTTAGTCAAATTTCTGGAGGTATTGAAAATATTTTTCTACGTATGAAGACTTGATATATTGCTCTTTAAAATGCAACTGTAGAAACAAAAGTAACCTGTTACATCATTTAATTTAATTAAATGATTAGCATACAACTCCTTTCATGCACAAGAAACATGGTTTTAATTTTTAATTTTTATTGTTATTCAATTACAGTTGTCCACTTTTCCCCATTACTCTTCCCTGCCCTATACACCCTGCAACTCCCATATTCCATCCACCACCCAGTTGTCTGTATCCATGTGTACTCTATAAATATTCCTTGGATTGATCCTTTACCTTATATCCCCCATTATCCCCCTCCCACCACCTCTGGCCACTGGCAGTTTGCTCTTTATTTCCATGTCTCTGGTTCTGTTTTGCTTGCTTTTTTGTTTTGCTGATTATGTTCCATTTATAAGTGAGATCATATGGTATTTGTCTTTCACTGCCTGGCTTATTTCACTTAGCATAATACTCTCCAGTTCCATCCATGCTGTCATTAAGGGTAGGAGTTCCCTCTTTCTTTCTGTTACTTAGTGTTCCTTTGTGTAAAGGTACCACAGTTTTTTGATCCACTCACTGACTGAAGGGCACTTGGGCAGTTTCCAGCACTTGCCTATTGTAATAACACTGCTATGAATATTGGGGTGCATAGGTTCTTTTGAATTGGTGTTTCAGCATTCTAAGGGTATAGTCCCAAGAGTGGAATTGCAAGGTCAAAAAGCTGTTCCATTCTTAGTTTTTTGAGGAAATGCCATAGTGTTTGCCACAGTGGCTGCACCAGTCTGCGTTCCCACCAACACTGTACTAGGGTTCTCTTTTTGCCACAGCCTCACCAGCACTTACTGTTTGTTGGTTTATTTATGATGGCCATTCTGACCAGTGTGAAGTGGAATCTCATTGTTGTTTTAATTTGCATCTCTCTTATGGCTAGTGATGCTGAGCATCTTTTCATCTGTCTCTGGGTGCTCTGTATGTCCTCCTTCGAGAAGTGTCTGTTCAGGTCCTTTCCCCATTTTTTTAATTGGATTGTTTGTCTTCCTGGAGTGGAGTCGTGTGAGTTCTTTATATATTTTGGAAATCAAATCCTTGTCTGAAGTATCATAGTGAATATGTTTTCCCATACGGTTGGTTCCCTTTTCATTTTGCTGATGTTTTCTTTAGCTGTGCCAGAAGCATTTTAATCAATGAAGTCCCATTTGTTTGTTCTTTGCTTTATGTTCCTTGCTCTAGGGGATGTATCAGTGAAAATATTACTGCGTGGAATATCTGAGATTTTCCTACCTATGTTCTTCTGTGGGACTATTGTGGTATCGCAACTTATATTTAAGTCCTTTATCCACCTTGAGTTTATTTTGGTGTATAGTGTAAGTTGGTGGTTTATTTTTTTTTGTTTTGTTTTGCATGTAGCTGTCTAGATCCCCCAACACCATTTGTAGAAAGGGCATTTTTACTCCATTTTATGCTCTTGAACTCTTTGTTGAATATTAATTGACCATAGTGACTTGGGTTTATTCCTGGGCTCTCTATTCTGTTCCATTGTTCTATGTTTCTGTTCTTATGCCAGTACCAGACCATTTTGTTTACCATGGCCTTGTAATACAGTTTGATGTCAGGTATGGTGATAACTCCTACTTTGTCCTTCTTTCTAAAAATTGCTGAGGCTATTTGGGGTAGTTTATAGTTCCACATAAATTTTTGAAATATTTATTCTATATCTGTGAAATGTTATTTGTATTTTGATAGGGATTATGTTGAATCTATAGATTGCGTTGTGTAGTATGGACATTTTGTTGATGCTAATTCTTCAAGTCCATAGACATGGTATATTCTCCCATTTATTTGTGTCTTCCTTTAGTGATCTGTAGTTTTCTGCATACAGGTATTTTAACTCCTTGGTTAGATTTATTCCTAGGTACTTTATTTTTCTTGCTATAGCAAATGGGATTTCCCCTTAATTTCTGTTTCATTTTTGGTGTACAAAAATGCCTTTGATTTCTGAATATGGACTTTGTATCTCGATGCTTTGCCAAATTCACTTATTAGGTCAAGTAATTTTTTTGGTGGAGTCTGTAGGGTTTTCCATGCACCATATCATTTGCAACCAAAGATAGCTGTACTTCCTCCTTTACAAGCTGGATGCCTTTTATTTATTTTTGTTGTCTGATTGCTGTGGCTAGGATTTCCAATACTATGTCGAATAGGAACATAGTTGTGAAAGTGGACATCCTTGTCTTGTCCTGATCTTAGTTGGAAAGCTTTTAGTTTTTGCCCACTGAGTATGATGTTGGGTGTAGGTTTCTCATATATGGTTTTTATTATGTTGAGGTAGCTCTGTTTACTCCCACTTTGCTCTTTTTATCAAAAACAGGTGCTGTACCTTATCAAATGTTTTTCCCCATCTATTGATATGATCATGTGATTTTTGTCTTTCATTTATGTGATGTGTTATGTTTATTGATTTTAGAATATTGTACCATCCTTGCATCCCTGGGATTAATCCCACATGATTATTGTGTGTGATCATTTTAATGTATTGCTGGGTGTGGTTTGCCAATATTTTGTTGAGTATTTTAGCATCATGTTTATATGCAATGTTCAATATTTAGCAATATTGGCCTGTAGGTTGTTGTTGTTGTTGTTGTTGTGTCTTTATCTGGTTTGGGGGGAAGAATGATGCTGGCCTCCTAAAAAGAGTCTGGGAGCCTTTCCTCTTCTTGGATCTTCTGGAATTGTTTGAGAAGGGTAGGTGTTAGCTCTTCCTTAAATGTTTTGTAGCATTCTCCTGTGAAATCATCTGGTCCAGTGCTTTTGTGTGTCAGGAGTTTTGGTTTTATTTTCTTTTTTTAAGCTTTCACCCACTCTTTTATTTATTTCCCCCATTTTCTCTCTCTATTTTTATTGCCGTTCAAGTATATTTGTCTCCATTTCCCACCACAACTCTCACCCACATCAGCCATCCCTTCCTACCACTGTTATCTTCCATTATCCCCCTGTTTCCATCTGTTATTTGGTATTCAGGCTTTCTGATTCTTCTTCATTCAGTTTTGGAAGATTATATTTTTCTAGAAGTTTGTCCATTTCACCCAGTTTTTCAAATTCCTTGGCATATAGTTCTTCATAGTAATTTCTCACAATCTTTTGTATTTCTGTGTTATCAGTTGTAATCTCTCCTCTTTCACTTCTGATTTTGTTTATTTGGGTCCTCTATCTTTTCTTCCTGATGAGTTTGGTTAAAGACTTGTTGATTTTGTTTATCTTTTTAAAGAACCAGCTCCTGGATTTATTGATCCTTTGAATTGTTCTTTTAGTCTCTGTGTCACTTAATTCTTCTCTGATCTGCATTCTTTCTTTCCTCTACTCATTCTGGGCTTTGTTCCTTATTCCTCCAGTTCTTGTAGATGTAGGGTTAGGTTGTTTATTTGAAATGTTTCTCTATTTTTTTTAGGTAGGCCTACATTGTACATTGTAAGAATTATGAAACACAGTAAACTTGACTGTAGAACTATGGAACTATGGAAACCTAGAGAACTCCTCACAGGATAATTTTAAGCAAGCCTCATTCTACAGATTTCAGAAAATTCATACAGGAGATTAGATTTTCTGAATCACCTGAAGAAAGTTGCAAATACAAAAATAGAAAGTAATATCTGCCTTAGAAAAATTTGGAGGGAAATCTGTAATTTAAAGACCAATCCTAGCCCTGGCCGAGTTGCCCAGTTTGTTAGAGCACTGTCCCAATATACCAAGGTTGTGTGTTTGATCCCCTCTCAGGGCACATATAGGAGTTAACAAATGAATGCATAAAATAAGTGGAAAAACAAATATCCCTCTCAATCTCTCTCTCTCTCTCTCTCTCCTTCTACCTCACTCTCTCTCTTTCCCTCTTCCACTTTCAAAAAAAAACCCCTCTAATAACAGATACTATTTTTAGGGTCCTGGAAGTGACGGGTACAGTGGGTATAAAAGCAGAGATGGTTTGAGTCATTAAGACATAGAGCCACAAGGAAGTCAAAGCATATCTGGGCCCCAAGGAAGCAGTCCTGTCACCAAACTGCCTCATGCTGCATGGAATGACATGACATACCCCCACATGGAGGGAGCATGGAGGTCTGTGTTTTTTTAGCACCCCTGTAGAGACACTGTCCCCATTTGGGATTTCCCTTGTTCAGTGGGGCTGCACCATTTTCCAGGGCAGGGATGTGGTCCACCTTCAATTGAACAACAGGTTGCATGTCCTCACCAGAGTGAATGTTCAGGGTGTCCATGTGACGCAAGGCCAACTAGTGAATTCATACCACATTTTTCTTGGAACAATCAGGAAGAAAGCCTCTTTCATAAGGATTGACAACTGTGACAAAAACGTGCCCTGTAGCTATTTTTGCCATAGCATAGTGAAACTTATTGAAGGAGGGAACAAACACAAAACAATATAGAACCAAGAACTGGAACAAATAATTGGAGTGAAATGAGTTCAGAGCTTGGATCCAGGCACTCCTGAAATATAAGTTTCTGTATTTCCAGTTATGTGTACCTGTGTTTCAGCAGAAAGTGCAGAGATTTCCCACATTTTTGTAAATTGTTTTAATTTATATTTAATTGAAAATATGAAATTAAGGGAGAGGGAAGATGGCAGCCAGATAGGTGGGAGCATTGTCCACTTCCTCCTGCCCAATGGTGAAACACCTAGCTGATCTTCTGAGGAACAGAGTGAACAACCAACGGAATTTCAATATATATGAAGATTGAAGACCAAAATTATAGGGGACATTGAATGATCAGACGTTAAGGAGAGTGCTTTGGGACCAGCACAGGGACCAGGGTGGGCTGCAGCCCCAGGCCTGGCACCTCCTGGGTCTGCCGCAAGATTCTTGGGAGAGAGCCAGGTTCGGTTGTGTGAGAGGCCAGGTGCTTGTTTATACCAGCAGACTTAAATAGGAAGAATTTTTTAAAGAGAAAAATAGAAAAGAAGAGTCACTTCACCGCTGTTTGGAGAGCCCCTGCCCCTGGCAGCCCCGGAGTGGGTGTGCGCCTGATGATCTGTGGCCCAGGGCAGCCCACCTGCATACATTCCAAAAGAACCGGAAACAGTGTGCAACTGGTGGTCCCCGGCCAAGTGGTGGCTTGCACTCCCAATCAAGGGGAATTGGGGACTGTGTTCACCCAGTGACCCACAGCCAGCGGTGCCCACTCCAGAAGAACCAGGAACAGTTTGCAAAGGTAGCCCCTGGCCCGGTGGCAGCTTGCACTCCCAATCAAGGAGAATTGGGGACTGTGCACACCCAGTGATATGCGGTCCGCCCGTGCCCACTCCAAAAACACCAGGGATAGTGGGCAACCAATGGCCTCCAGCCCCGTGGCTGGCCCACGCTATATCCAGGGGCAAAGGGGACAGTGCACACAGCTCCACGGAGCTCACACCTGGAGCACTGGGGACAAAGTGCCTGCCACCCAGCCCCGGTGCACAGAGCCCTACAGGGCTGACTGGCTCTGTAGGAGAAAGGCGGAAACTCTCCACTGAGAGGAGCTGCAGTGCTCTGAAAAACATGATTCAGTGGGGGCCTAAACTACCTGGAAGGGGCGCTGAGAGTACCGAGCATGCAGGCCAGCAAAGAGCGAGAAGGCGGTGGGTGAGTAGACCCTAACTGGTGTACCTCAAGGACAGTACAACTAAAGGCCTAGGCTGGACCCAGAAGGGCACCTAGGAACTGGGCTGGAGGTTGGACAACAGTGAAGAGTGCATTAAATGAAGGGAAAAAAGAGAAACGAATACCTTTCCAGCCTAACACAGCCAGGATGACCAGAAGAACAGGCCTGGCCTGACCAGTTTAAAGCCAGCAGAAGATTTTAGCTTTTTTTTCCTTCTCCTTTCTGTCCTTTTTTTTTTTTATTTTTTCATTCCTTCTTCCTTCCTTTCCTTTATTATTTCTAGTCTCCTCCTTTTATTTTTTTTACTTTCTTTATTTTTATATTTTAATTAAAATTTTTCCCTTTAGTTTCTTCTTCCTTTCTTCCATATTTCTTTTTTATTCCTCCTTCTTTCCTTCCTTTCCTTATTTTATTTTTTTCCTTCCTTCCTTCTCTTTTCCCCACTCTTCTTTACCCAGAGATGAGACATTAAAACCTGGAGCTGTGAAAAGACCAGAATTAGACCCAAACAGGGATCATCCCCCAAAACAGAAACAATAAGACAACTTTCACTTTGCTACTCCAGAGAACTTGCAAGGTGGGAGTGGTAAACACCAGTAAACTTTTTGGAGGAGAAAATCCACCAACAAATGAACCACCATGGAAAACAACCAAAGAAGGTGAAGGAGGAAGTGGAACCCACACTAACTTTAATCCAGGACTGACCTGTAAATACAAGCAATTGGTGGAGAAATTACCCACAACAAACAACTGAACAAGAGTGAGAGAGAAGCCTCAAAACCTTGTTCACACAGAAAAATCAACTTCAACACAACCTGTTCAAACCTGCAAAACAGAACACAAGGTGTGCTGGAAAGAGTGACCTTCAGTTAACCAGTTGGAGGAAAGGACCCACCAAAGAAAAAACCAACAAAAACAACAACCCAAAGACGTATAGAGAGCCAACATAAATGAGTCCAAGACAAGCAAGCTCAGGAGATTAAGGAGAATGTACCAATGAATTTTGCAGGTATTCTACCATAGAAGTTCATCCCATAAAACCAAGGAGTTAGAAGAGATCAATTTAAGAAACAGAGGTGAAAAGAAGAGTCTCACAAATAATGGGGAGACAACTACAATCCCCAAACGAAAGGAAAGGAAGAAACCTCAGAAAGAATGATCAATGAAACAGAGGCAAGCCAACTATCAGATATTGAGGTAAAAGCATTGATCATCAGGAAGCCCAAAAAGCTCACAGAGAATTACCAGAAACTAAAATGAACTCACTGCAAACTATATCAACATGAAAAAGAAAATAGAAACTATCATCAAGGGCCAAGAGGAAATGAAGAATACAATTTCTAAGCTGAAGAACACAGCACAAGGAATCAAAAGCAGGCTCAATGAAGCAGAGGATCAGATCAGCGAGCTGGAGGACAAGGTAGAAAAAAAACACCCAAAAAGAGCAAGAACAGGAAAAGAGACTCAGAAAGAATGAAGAGGTATTAAGGGGAATGCAGGACAACATGAAACATAATAATATTCGTATAATAGGGATACCAGAAGGAGAAGAAGAGGAGCAAGGGATAGAAAACCAGGATGAAAAAGTAATGATGGAAAATGTCCCTAATCTCATGAGAGAAAAGGTCTCATAAATCCAGGAAGCACAGAGAGTCCCAATCAAAAGGAACCCACACAGGTCCACTTCAAGACACATCATAATTAAAATGGCAAAACTCCAAGACAGATTCTAAAAGAGAGATTCTAAAGGCCACCATGTGAGGCAGAAACAGGAAGTAACATACAAGCGAACCCCGATTAGGTGAACAGCTGACTTCTCAATGGAAATGCTCCAAGCCAGAAGAGAATAGCAAGAAATATTCCAAGTAATGACAATCACAGGCCTGCAACTAAGGCTACTTTATCCATCAAGGCTCTCAATCAAGATAGAAGGCCAAATAATGAGCTTCCCAGACAAAAGAAGTCTAAAAGAATACACCTCCACCAAACCAGTTCTGCAAGAGATGCTAAAGGGATTGCTTTAAGGAAAGGAAGGAAAAGAGAGAGAGACCAAAAGTGAGAGAGAGAGAGGAACACAGGTACAAAAAATGGCAATAAATAAGTACCTATCAATAATAACCTTAAACAAATGGATTAAACGCTTCAATCAAAAGACATACAATAGCTGAATGGATAAGAAAGCAAGACCCACTCATATGCTACCTACAAGAGACACGCATCAGAATAAAAGACCCACACAGAATGAAAGTGAAGATCTAGAAACAAGTTTTCTAAGCAAATGGACAGGAAAAAAGAGTTGGGGTAGCAATACTCATATCAGACAAAATAGACTTCAGAAAAAGGGCCATAAAGAGAGACCCAGAAGGAAAATTCATAATACTCAAGGGAAGAACCCACCAAGAAGACATAAACATCGTAAATATATATGCACCCAACATGGGAACACCCAAATATATAAAGAAAATCTTGGAGGACTTCAATAAAGATATTGACAACAACACAATTATACTAGAGGATTTTAACACCCTACTGTCAAAAATGGACATATTTTCCAACAAAATATCAACAAAGATATTGTGGCATTGAACAATGCCTTAGATCAAATGAACTTAACTGACATATATAGAGCCTTTCACCCCAAAGAAGCTAAATACACATTCTTTTCAAATGCACATGGAACATTTTCAAAGATAGACTATATGGTAGGACACAAAACAAGCCTCAACAATTCTAGAAAATTGAAATCATATCAAGTATTTTCTCTGACCACAAGGGACTGAAATTAGAAACCAACCCAAAGGAAAAAAACTGAAAACATTCAAAATTGTGGAGATTTAATAGCATGCTATTGAACAATAAATGGGTCAAGAATGAGATTAGGGATTAAATGAAAAAGTTTCTAGAAACAAATGAAAATAAACTCACAACAACCCAAAACTTATGCGACACAGCGAAGGCAGTCCTGAGAAGGAAGCTCACCGTGATACAGGCCTACCAAAAAAATAGAAACATTTCAAACAAACAACCTACCCCTACAGCTACAAGAACTCGAGGAACAACAACAAAGACAACCCAGAGCAAGTAGAAGGAAGGAAATAAAGAGCAGAATTAGATGACTTACAGACTAAAAGCACAATTCTAAGGATCAATGAATCCAGGAGCTGGTTCTTTGAAAAGATAAACAAAATCAACAAGCCTATAAGCAGGCTCATCAAGAAAAAAGAGAGATAACCCAAATAAAAATAATCAGAAATGAAAGAGGAGAGATTACAACCAATGCCACAGAAATACAAAGGATTGTAAGAAACTACTTCCAGAGCTGTATGCCAAGAAATATGAAAACCTAGGTGAAATGGACAAATTTCCAGAAAAATGTTATCTTCCAAAACTCAATGAAGAAGCAGCAGAAAGCCTGAACCAACCAATAACTGCAGACTGTAACTGAACAACAATAAAGTAATTAAAATTAAAAAAGTAAATATGAAATTATTTAAATGATTAAACTTTAAAATTATTTTTAATTTAAATTTTAACTTTTAATAAATTTTATTTTTTAATTACTTTATTACTGTTCCATTACAGTTATCTGTATTTTCTCCCTTCCCCTCCCCTGCTCCTTATCCAAACCCACCTCTCTCCCTTGCTTCCACCCTTCCCCTTGGTTTTGTCCATGTGTCCTTTATAGTAGTTCCTGAAAACCCTTCTCTCCACAATACCCCCTCCCTTCCTCTCTGGCTATTGTTGGATTATTCTTAATTTCAATTTCTCTAGTTACATTTTCATTGCTTTTAAAATTTAAATTATTTTAACATAAGTGAATAGAATTAAATTTAAATTATTAAATCTCTTGAGATTTCTCTTTGACCCATGTATTATTTTTTATTTTTTTATGCTTCTATTTGCATTTTTATTGACAGGGTTGCTGATTTTATTTTTTTATTATTTAATTTTTTTATTGTTGTTCAAGTATAATTTTCTGCCTTTTCCCCCTATCCAAGCCCAACACCCAAGCCCTACCCACCTCCATCCTATTTCCATCCCCCTCTGTTATTGTCCATGTGTCCTTTATATTTATTCCTGCAAACCCTTCACTGTTTTCCCCTATAATCCCTCCCCTACCCTCTCTGGTCATTGTCAGCCTGTTCTCAATTTCAGTGTCTTTGGTTATATTTTGCTTGCTTGTTTGTTCTGTTGATTAGGTTCCTGTTAAAGGTGATATCATATGATATTTGTCTTTCACTGCCTGACTTATTTCACTTAGCATAATGCTTTGTAGTTCCATCCATGCTGTCATGAAAGGTAGAAGCTCCTTCTTTCTTTCTTCTGCATAGAATTCCATTATGTAAATGTACCATAGTTTTTTTTATCCATTCATTTACTAATGGGCACTTAGGTTGCTTCTAGCACTTGGCTATTGTAAATTGTGCTGCTGTGAACATTGATGGGCATAGGTCTTTTTGCATTGGTGTTTCAGGGTTCTTAGGATATAATCCTAGCAGTGGAATTGCCGGGTCAAAATGCAGTTCCATTTTTAGTTATCTGAGGAAATTCCATACTGTTTTCCACAGTGGCTTCACAAGTCTACATTCCCACCAACAGTGCACTAGTGTTCCCTTTTCTGCACATCCTCTCCAACACTTGTTTGTTGCTTTGTTTATTTTGCCCATTCTGATCAGTGTGAAGCGGTGTCTCATTGTGATTTTAATTTGCATCTCTCTGATACCTAGAAATACTGAGCATCTTTTCATATATCTCTGTATGTCCTCATTGAAGAAGTGTCTTTTCAAGTTCTTTGCCCATTTTTTAATTAGGTTGCTTGTCTTCCTAGAGGGGAGTTTTGTGAGTTCTTTATTATTTTGGAGATTAAACTATTATCTGAGGTATCATTGGCAAATATGTTTTCCTATATAGTTGGTTCTCTTTTTATTTTAATACTATTTCTTTTAGCCTTGCAGAAGCTTTTTATTTTGATCAGATCCCATGTATTACTTAGAAGTGCATTGTTTAACTTCTACATTCTTTGAGGTATCCACTTACCTTTCTGTTATTAATTTATGAGGAATTTTACCAAAAAATCTGTGATTTATTGAAAACTGTGTATTTATTCTTACATCTTTAAATTTCATTCACCTTCAACATACTCTCCATTTGATGTAATACACCTATTGAGATGTTTTTTCTACTGCTCAAAAAAAATTTTGAATACATCAATTTTGATGTGTTTTAGTGCTTCTGCCATTTTTTGTTTCACCTCTTCTGCATCTGCAAAATGTTACCCTTTGAGGACATTTTTCATCTGGGAAACAATAAACAGTTGCTCAGGGAAAGATTGGGTGAAAGGGGAGGGGAGGGCACAGGTGTCATGCTGTTTTGTTTTTTTTTTTTTTTTTTTTTTTGTCAAAAACTGCTCAACATTGAGCACTGTGTAGGCAGGTACAATTGTAAATCACTCATAATTGAATGGGCAAATGCACTGGAAAAGCCTTCAAAAAAATTCACGGAAGCCAAACGTAACGTCTCACAACAATGTCTGCTTGTACACTGATACAGATGAGTTCCTAAAACGCTCACCTAGCAGGAGAAGCATGTACTACAAGGGGCCTACCCTCCATAAGATAAGTCTGTATTTTGAGGGGGAATCCTCCTTGTATAGATAATTCCATTGTGATCTAAGAGCAGATCTGTCATTTCTATTTTTTTTTTTTAATTTCTGAAGTTGTGTTTTATGGCCTCGAATGTGGCCTGTCCTGGTGAATGCTCCATGGAGCTTGAGAAGTATGTGTGTTCTGCTGTTGTTGGATGGATTAATTTGTAGATGGCCATTATAACCACTTTACTAATAATGCTGAATTTAATTATGTCCTTACTGATTTTCTTCCTGTTGGATATTTCCTTTTTTTGAGGCTTCTCACATGACTCATCAGAAAAAAAGCAAGTTAAAACAAAGAAATGACACTGCAAATCTACTTGAGTAGACAAAATTCAGAGTACTGACAAAACTAATTGCTGGCAGGAATGTGGAGCAACAAACACTCTCATTCACTGCTGATAGAAATACAAAATGCTGCAACCACTTTGGAAGACAGTGGATTCTTATAAAACTAAATACATTTGTAGCGACTTCCAGCCAAGATGGAGGCATGGTGGATACACTGTGCCTCCTCGCACAACCAAAAGAGGAAAAACAGAAATTTAGAGTGCAAGGGCAGCCAGATCTGACAGAAAACTGAACTGAGTGGAACTCCGAAAACCAGGGAGTTAAAGAAGACACGTTCATCAAGACCAGTGGGCGGAGCAGAGCCGGGTGTACAGCACTTGGTGAGATGGGGTTAGAGAGCAGTGCTGGCGGTGCTCCAGCTGCTTGGGGAGGTCCGTGGTGGGCGTGCCTGGCCAAAGTGTGGCGGGCACACTCTTTGAAGAAGGAGCTGAGACAGGTGGACCAGGCAGACCCTCATAAGAGCGCAGATAAACTGGGAGGAAAAGCTAGGGGGTGGAACAGACTGCTTGGCCCACCAACGCAGGAATATAAAGCCTCAAATCACCAATTGAAAACACCTGTGGGAGTTGAGGCGGTGGCAGAAGGAACTCCCAGCCTGATAGGAGAGTTCACTGGGAAGGCCCACAGGGACTTGGAACTGTGCAGACTAGCCCACTCACACCGGAGCCAGCAAAGAGGGGATCAACTTGCTTGTGGGTAGCTGGGGAGGTGCGAGAGCAGAGCAAGCGCCATTGTTCTCTCCGGCCCTGCCCCCACAGACAGCATCACAACACAACGATGTAGGTGGCCCCGCCCTGGTGAAGACCTAAAGCTCCATCCTTTAAAGTAACAGCTGCACCAAGAGAAAAAAAAACGGCCCAAATGACAGAGAAAAAAATGGCGGCGAGATAGGGAGGAGCAGAGTCCACTACCTCCTCCCCACTAGTGAAACACCTAGCCGACTTTCTGAGGAACAGAGCAAACACCCAACAGTATTCCAGCATATATGAAGATTGGTGACCAAGATTACAGGAGAAATTGAACGATCTGATGCCTGACGTGGACAGGAGGACCAGGGGAGCAGGCCCGGCCGGACACTTTTAAAGCCAGCCAGCAGAAGTTCTTTTTGTTTGTTTGTTCGTTTGTTTGTTTTCCCCACCCTCCTTCCTGTCTGTCCTTCTTTAATTTTTAATTCCTTCGCCCATCCTTTCATTTAGTATTCCAAGTCTTCTCCTCTTTTTATTTCTTGTTTTTTTTTATTTTTTGTTTATTTTTTTCATTTCTTTCTTCTTCCTTCACCTCTCTTCTTAATCCACAGGTGAGACATTAAAACCTGAAGTTGTGAAGAGAATAGAGCTAGACCCAGACAAGGGTTGGCCCAAAAAAAACAGGAATAGTGACACAAAATTAATTTCGCTACTCCAGAGAATTTGACAGATCAATTTAAGAAACAGAGGCTAGTAAGAAGAGTCTCACAAACAATGGGAAGACAAAGAAACAATCTCCAAATGAAAGGAAAGGATGAAGCCCCAGAGATAATGATAAATGAAACACAGGCAAGCCAAATATCACATATTGAGTTCAAAGCATTGGTTATCAGGAGGCTCAAGAAGCTCGAGAAGCTTGATGAACTCACAGAAAATTACCAGAAACTACAGGGAAACTATAATGAACTCACAGCAAATTATGCCTACATGAAAAAGGAAATAGAAACTATCCAAAAGCACCAAGAGGAAATGAAGAATACAATATCTGAACTGAAGAACCCAATAGAAGGAATCAAAAGCAGGCTTGATGAAGCAGAAGATTGGATCAGCAAGCTGGAGGACAAGGTAGAAAAAAACACCCAAAAAGAGCAGGAACAGAAAAAGAGACTCAGAAAGAATTAAGAGGTATTAAGGGGAATG
>PVJI01028471.1:0-16465 GCA_004026765.1 Micronycteris hirsuta
CTGTGGCTCCAGACTCTCTTCTCCCTGCGTGTCTCGGTATGAGATTCTTTTATGCATCGAGTTGCGGTCACCCACGGGTTTCGGCTGGGACAAAATCCCCACGACAAGGATGTGTGGAAAGACCATGACAAAACTGAGGACATCGACTCCCTAAACGCTGAGTAGCACTTTTTGCCATTGTAGGAGGACTCTCCATATCCCCATCCTGGATGCTCCTCTGCCCAAATAGAACTGATAAGATTACCTCATGTCTTCTGTTTTATTGAATCACAAATGGGTGGCCAAGGATTACTGGACATTTGAGAAAAAGTCCAGAAATACTGGAACCAAAATGAACAAAGAAGAAAAAAAAAATCCTAGAAAGAGAATGCTTCCATGAAACCAGACATAATTTTATTTCTTTAGAAAAAATAGTAAAAAGAAGAAAAGGTTAAGACAAAGTTTGAAGAAATTAAAAAGAGGGGGTTAAAGGTTTTTAAAACTCAAAGGGAGGATTTGATGAAACTGCTAAAGACTTTTCAGACAATAGAGCAAAAAACCCCTAAGATGTAAACATAACTAGGGGATAATTCCAAACCATCCAAAATGAGAATAAAAAGGTAAAAAAGTTATCAAAGAATAGCATGAGAGAAATTTCTATAATCAACAAAATAAACTAAATATACACATACATTTCTTCTCAGCATTCTGGAGGAAAAAGAGAAGCTCTTTTTAAAAAGTTCCAGAGAGAATAACAAAACAAAATTAAAACGAAAAAGAAAACAGGCTAGAAAAATAAAAACCAACAAAGCAGGAATTCAAATGAACTCAAGACTTTTCAATAGACAGTATTGCAAACTTACTGGGCCAGCTGTGAATAATGCACATATACACATTCACAGAAAGTCATATACCTGCATATATCACTATTATCTATGTTATAGATAAGTATCTTATAATTATAAATAGTATGCCAACCCAATTGGGTCAACTGTGGAAATATTATGATTTGTACACTGGATATTAAAATAAAACAACTTATGCAATAACAATCTGGAAGATGGAGAGGGTAGGAAACATGGGCAGGATGGAATAATGCTGAATTCTTCTCTTCTCTAGTAGACTACCAAGAGATTTCGTCAAAAATAAAAAAAGAGAAATAGCTTATTTTAGAAAATGAATGTAAATATCAGGATAAAAAGATAAAAGTTAAAAATGGTTTCCTCTGGAGAGTGGGGCTTATATGTAAAGAAGTTGTTTATTAGAGGCTTTGCAGTAATATTAGCAAAACAAATTACATTTATTTGAAAATAAGTACAATAATCATAATTTACAATAACCCCCAAATAGAAGCAACCCACATATCCATTAACTAATGAATAAACAAATGTGGTTTATCCATACTATGAATATTATTCAGCCATAAAAGGAATGCAGTACAGTGGTACCTCGGTACTCACCATTAATTCGTTCTGATGAGTGGCTAGCTAACAATTGATGAAGCCTTTTCTCTTGAGAGGTGGATTTGTGATTCATACAAGTTCTATCAAATGTGATGAATGGTGAGCAAGCACCAAGTGCTGAAACATTTTTTCTCATCAAAATGTGACTAGTACCAGGTTTGATGAGCCCAGAAGCTGACAAGTACCAAGGTACTACTTTACTAATATATTACATCATGAATGAACTTTGAGAACTTTATGCTAAGGGAAAGAAGTTACACAAGGATGACGTATTGTATGATTTCAATTGTGTGAAATGTTGAGAACAGACAAATCATTGGAGATAGAAGTAGATCAGCAGTTACCAGTGGATGAGTAGATGGGAAACTAGAGTGACTATGGACATGAGGTTCTCTAGGGGGACAGGGGAGAGGATGGAAATGTTTTGGAATGAGATAGTGTTGATGCTTGCACAGGCTAATGAATATACTGAAAGTCACTGAAGTATATGAATTAAAATGGTGAATTGAACTTTACAGTAAGTAACTTATATCTTGAAAAGTAGTAAGAGCGATACAAAAAGAAAAGATAAAGAACAATGATAGCCCAAGTTAAATAATAAACAATGAATCAAGAAAGTAAAGAGAAAACTACTAGGACATTGGGAGAAAGAAGAACATTGCATACCAAAGTAATACGTACAAAGGCAAGGAGGCATGAAAAATATCACATTCAGGAACAGCGAGAAATGTAGCAGGTTGTTCAGAGGTTGTGGATGATGGAAAGGAAAAGTTAGCATTTCAGAGTCAAGGTCTGAAAAATATTTAGGATCTGATTAACAAAGGCTCTTAGATTGTGACAAATGGTTTGGATTTTAGTTTATCAGGCATACCCACATAGCACAATGGGATGTTCACAATGATGAGAATGCCTGTGGGTAAGAAGACTGGCTGGAGCCACTTTAAAGGTTCATTGACAAAATGAAGAGATCTTAGATGGCTGCAGAGGTAAAGGGATTATGTGGAACATGAATAAGAAGTATGCACTTATGAGAAAGAGTAGTTAGAGCTGAATTCATGCAATAGAAGTAGTACAGTTTGACTTCGGAAGTAGAGAGAAAGGAAATAAAAGATGATACTGTTTCTAACTTAGAACATTGAAAAAACACTTTTTAAGACATTATAGTAGGGAGAGAAGGCTTAAAAACAGGCAACAAGGTAAGTTTATTTTGGAGGATAAGTTTGAGGGGGTGTGGATTTGCCATTGATTTCTCCCTCATAGCTTCAGTATCTTTTGACTAACAAGTTTCTACTAAAATGAGGCAGGCTTTTGTTCAGAACAAAAGTGAATGGGTGTCAATGAAGCAGAGAGAAGTGATCTTTCATTCCTGCGGGGTCTCGTGCAATTTCTCATGTAGGGTGGAATTCTCTACATCTGTGTTATAGTGATGCATTGAGGATAACAGGATGTTAGTTTGAAGTGTTGAAAATGTAAAGTTCCCTTTGCAGCAAATCACCACTTAAAATTGATCTCATATCTCATCTACTACTTTGTCACAGTACGTAGTCTACTTATGCAAGGAGGCTGAAGTCTTGAAAATTCAAAAGACTTTCTCAAGGTTATCTATTTAGTCAAGTAGGGAACTTACCCTCAGTACATAATCCTTTTCTCTTCTTTTTTTAAAATCTCCTAGACTGGTAATTTTCCACTATGCTACTCTGCCTCCTTCCAAAAGCAAAATAATTGGATAAAGAACTGTGACTGAGATGGTACAAACTATGCATTAAATTCTCAGCTCTGCACGTGGCTGACTCTTGTCAACTGCCTCAAACACTCTAAGCATCAGTTTTATTCCGATAAAATGAAATCTTTCACTCAATCAATATTGACAAGGAACTTTGAGATTCTTCTTTAATGAACTTTTAAATGAGATCCGTCTTTTTTCCCTAGTGGGGTCTCTAGCAAAACAAACAAGAACAAACAAAATAAAAATTATCAACTCATCTTAAGTGAACATTTGCCAGGTTTTTCTTTCTGACAGATGACCTTAGTATTTGAAAGCATACATGTGTGTGTGTGTTGGACATGGTCAAATTCCATCTCTCTCCCTTGCTTTTCACCATCTTTATTATTTAAATCTTGTTTTTTACCTTTATCTTAAAGTTTTTCATCATGCTATCCTCTTTTACTTTAAGATAAATTTCCTGAATTATAAGCAAGAATTGGAGCATGTGGGCATATATTTAACTTTTACAGGTACATATAATTAATTCTCAATATTATAGACCTTTTGTATTTAAAGAAGATTTCTGTATTTCTTGTGATATAGTCAAGAAGATATTCTGAAGCCATGTCACAGATCTGTTTGCTGACTGTAGAATGGCATAATACATAAAAATTTTGGTGCTTTCTTTAATAGCAATATTAGCATCGATACCTAGAAAATGATTTTTAGCTGGATCCTCCTCTTTAATACCCAGAACACTACAACAACACACAAAGCGGAACTATCATTTTGGCATCTGATTTCTAAGTTCTGAGAATTTGCATTTTCTTAGTACACAAGGCAATTGAAACACGAAATAGAAGTAGAATTCATATACAGGTTGAAATGCAGAAATTGCCTCAAACCAAAGCAGAGCAGATGGGAAGGCCCCAGAGGAGCTTTATCCTAAAGGAAAAGGTACAACCTGCCATCCTCACTTACTGTTGCAAAACTCAACGCTAATTAGGACAGACTTTTTTTTTTTATAAAAGCTTTGAAACAAAAACGGCTGTTTTTAAAAAAAAATTGTCTTTCAAAGGTATTTTATTTTTTAAATATTACTAAATTTGTGACCACGTGAAGAGTATTCAGCACCTCCAGACAAGGTTATTTTTCTGATTCCTACATATTTTTACTGTATACCTTGGTACACTAAGCTGATATAGAATAAAAACATTGCTTCAACATCTTCTGACATTTTGGGAGTCAAGGCATAATAATTTATCCTCTGTATCTTCTGATCTAGTCTCCCCATCTCCTTCCAAATACCTTCCCTTTTTGCCATAGTAGTCTTTAAAGAAAAGGTTTTTATGGGTTTTTTTCATGTCTTACTATGATAAATCATCATATATTCATTCAATTGGCTAGCATTCATTAAACCCTTTCAACTATTAAGATCCAGCTGGATGGTATAGAAGACAAAGAAAGATGAATAGAATACAGTATTTTCCTCCAAAAGGTGCTGTCTAATAATAAAGCTGAAACAGCTACCTTTATATTGTATAGTACTTCATTATTAAAAAAAAATGCCTCCTTTATATTACTCAATTTGTTGCAGTCTCTGTAACAGGGAGAAGAACATATACATTCATTCATTTATTCTCTCTATACATATTATCCAGCACTCACAATGTGCCAGGAACTGAAGTAGGTTCTTGAAAAAACACAGCCTCTGCCTTCCTGAGTAGTTCAGAGATCTGCCAAGAGAAAGAAAGGGGAGGAGTTAACAATGGCGGTCTTGACAAAGGCTCCGTGGGGTACACTGCACCTTGTAGGAACCTGGAGGACTGGCAATAATTCCAGGCAGGCTCATCTGGTCTTGAATCCAGACTCAATCCAGGCTCTGCTCTGCAGGAATCACGTAACTTTGATCAGGATATTTAACTGCCTTGATCCTAGATTCCTCATCTGTAAAATGCATCTATTTTTTACAGCTATTGTGAGGACTAAATAAGGTAATATAGGTACAGTGTCTGACACCTGAATCAGTAACTAGCTCATTACATCTTCAGGAATTTGTCAATCTACTTGAAGTATCACCCTCCTTCTCCAGCTCCATCACTGTTTAAGTGTTTTTGTCTCAGCTCTCAAAACATCAGATGTTTCGCAAGATGAACAGCAGCACGCAATGAGCTAGAGAAAGAAAAACAGCAGAAAGCAGAGTCGGAGGAGCCCAGGGAACCGTCCATCACAAAGCCATCCTGCCTTAAAGTGAAAAGTGCAATTCCCCAAGATTCTGACAACACCGATAACTGAACCTTCTGCTAATCTCAGAAAATAATAAATATGAAGAAGCCTTGTTTATTCTATTGACTAAGTTGGTCTATTGACCAACTGAGAGAGGGAAACTTCAGATTGAGAAGGAACGAAAACCAGGAGCTCTTTCCTTTCAACTGACACCATTACTAGAAGATATCTGTGAAGACCTGGTGGCTCTCAAAAAATCAGAACTGCTATGATTTAGTGTTGGCAGCTTGCTCAAAAGGCTGTTTGCTAAGCTTGCAAAACCAGCAATCAATGAAGGTAAGAAAATTGAAGGAGGCAGAGATGATGTGTGGAAGAGTCAATTTGTTCTGGTTGGTAGGGGATAAAATCTGATGCTGTTAAAATTCCCAATGAAATAAAAATTGTCACCAAGATAGTATAAAAGAATACTAAAGCAATTTTTTCGATGTTACTGTCTGCTCAACTTCTTAGAAAAAAAAAATGATTTTAAGATTAGATTTTCAGAAGTGAGTAATAGAAAATGAAATAAATGCCTTTAAAAAATTACATTCTGTTTCTTCAACTGCATTCTAAGTTCCTGGAGGATAGCAATCACACATTTCCTTCTCTATTCAGCCACTCTAGGGATAAACCTGACAAATTCGGGGTTCAACAATAAGTCCTACTAGGCTGATGTCTATAAATAGAAGACAAGCCAAGCACAGGACCCCATTTATTGATCTAATTTGATCTTACATTGACATAACTTTTTCTATAAAAAAGAAATAAGGAAAAAACTGAAAAGAAGTGATATCGTGTTACTTCAATTCACTTAGCCCAGAAACTGGCTCCTAGTGAGTGTTCGTTGAGGGAGTTAGTGGGAAGAATGGCAGAGGTAAGAGGACGTGTGATACTGCATTTCGGTTGCAGAGGGTGGTTGATAAAAAGAACCACCCTCTTCCTTCTCGCTGAGGCAGGCATCCTGGCCGTAGCATCGGCAGAGATACCAGCAGCTGCATTTTCTTAAAATAGGATCATGGAACCACAGATTATAAACTGTGACCCCCTGCAGGTGTGAGTCACTTGTTATACCTCAGTAACTAGCATCCAGCTGGGCCCTTCACAACAACTGTGGAGGTGATTGAGTCACTTATTGTAGTTTTCCTGTTCTCATCTTTTCCTTATTTGCCCAGTTCTCCAATCTTACCTGAAATTCCTGCATTTATCACAAAGAAATCAAACAAAAATTCAAACTTTATTGAGATTATGTCTTTGTAGGTTTGTTGCCTACCCTTCCTGGTTATAACATGATCTTTTGGAAAGGAAGTCTCCTGTGAGATGTGAAACATGGATTTGCCACCTACTTAGAAAATCTCTCATTACAAATGTCTTGAGATTATGATGTGTTCACCCTAGATTTGGGCAGGGCTGGGAGTATTGGGAGGACCATTGGAGAGATATGACAAGCAAGGATCTAGTTATATGAGGCGTCAGCTTGCTCCTGGTGGAAGTGGGGTTCTTTCCTGGGATCACCAGGAAAGCATTTCATGAACTCACACAGGCGATTGTGGTGTGTCCAGATTTATTTGGGTGGAAATAGAAGTCTGCCCCTGGGTTTCTAGCATCCTATCTCAGTCCACCCTGCAATGGAAAAAGTCCAACTGTGTCTTCAGCAAGGTGAAAACAAAAGCCAGTGCCCAGGATTTCTGTTTCATATTAAAGCTTAGTTTTTTGGAACCTGCAGGTGGCTGCTAAGTGATCTCAGTCACCATCCACTTAGCTTAGCATGGTTTCTGGCTGCCCTGCTGTACCCAGGCTCTCACCTGGAGCCTGTGTTTGGAGTCCGTGCAGCTGCTAGAGCCATATGAACAAACAGAGTAAGCACATGTTGCCGAGTGAGGAAAAGAGAGACAGCTTCTTTGTTGAGCTGGGTTATATTATCACGGGCTTGGGATGGACCAGGCCCTTTTTCAAAATAACCAATAAACTTTCCATGCTTTTGTGGGCTTCTGATAGGTCCATCCCCTAGCCAATTGACCCCTTTCCCAGGTTAGACGGACAGGCCTCTATGGTCAAGCACCTCCCTCTGGGCCATTTGACTTCTATTGAACATGTACTTACCTCCTCCTGCTCCCCACAACAATCCAGTACTGAAGAGAAAAAGGGAGGGGTGTTAATCCTTGGGGAGGCAATGCTGTGATTCCCTGGAATGTGCGAAGCTGTAGCTTTCTGGTTAAACAAGCAGGCTAATGCTATGATTATGCTCAACAATGTCTGAATACCTTTGCTTCCTTCTTTTATTAATAACTAGCTAACTACCTGCAGTAATAAAGTCTCTTTGATCACAGAATCCATTCATTCCATTCAACTAGTACTTAGTTGAATCCATTCAATTAGTACATACTTAATTCCAGCTGTGTGTGCAATGTGCCATGCCTTGTGTAAGGCGAGGCACAGAAAGCCATGATCTCTGCCCCCTAGAGATGATAGACAATGAGAAGTGAAGTAAGCATTTCAAAGAATTATACAATTCTGTGGAAGCGTAGTATAGGGGGACCTAACCTAGTTCAGGGAGGGAGGTCAGAGAATACTTCCCTGGAGAAATTATATTTATGCTGAAACCTGAAGAGTGAATTGAGTCACATCCGTGTGGATCAAAGAAAGGAAAGTGGACTGCAGTTTAGAGTTGAGGGGTAGTTGGGCAGTATGATGTCTGTCTCCTGGGTCATCTCCTGGATTAGCTTGTTCAGACTGATATTTGAGACTTAAAGTGCAATGTCAACAACAAAACAAAATGGGGTTGTGGCAACAATGGGGGCCAGAACTGAAATTTGGAAAAACTGGAGCCTCTGTCCCAGAAGAGCCGATGTCTATGGTTTCCATGTTCAAAATAGTTATTGCCTATGGATTTGTAGCTAAGGGAAACGACGCTATCTCTTTTAATCCTCACCCAAGGATATGTTTATTGATTTTAGAAAGAGAGGATGGGGAGAGAGAGAAAGAGAGAAACATTGATGTGAGAGAGAACATTAATCTGCTGTGTCTCATATATGCCCTGACTGGGGATTGAACCTGAACCTAGGTATGTGCCCTGACCGGGGGGAATCCAACCCACAAACTTTCGGTGTATGGGACAATACTCCGAACAGCTGATACACCCAGCCAGGGCAGATAGTGCTGTTTCTTTAGTATCCATGTACTCTGGGCAGATAATAGTGGACAGAAGGGCCTGCCTTTGATGAGCAGGCACAGTTCACAGCAGCTAGTCAAACAGGTTCAGGCAAACAGTCAAGAAGGTAGTGTTATAATCACAAGCAGAACGTCCACGCACACTCCCAGGAAAAGCAGGGAGAAGTCTGAGCCTAGAGCTTCCATGTAAGAGTGGATGGTATAAGTAAAATCTTGCCTTATGACTGTTCCAGTAACTTGATTGACACAACTTAGGAGCACAAGTTTCCCTCATTACCTATAGACTTTGGGTTTCAGCTTATCCCCACATTCTCCCCCCTAAAAACCTCCTGTGGAACTTTTACACAATTTTTTAAAGGTATTAAGAATATGAACAGGTGGGCTAAGTAAACTAACAGAGAATTCTCCTCTGATTGCTAGTTTGGGTTCTATTTGAGGGAGAATTTAATCCCTAAAGATTGTGGGGTAACAGTAACTGATTTTTTTTTCTAGTCTCCTTCCACATGCTGGTACAAGGTTGGTTCATTTAGATACGTTATAGGTTTTGTGCCTTCATTAATATGGCCCTATAGTGATAAGCAAATCCATTCAACAAGAGGTTTTGTCTAAAATGGTTCAGATATTTTAGTAAGTAGGGAGTGTCCAAAAAGTAATGCATTAAGTCAGTTATGTTTTAATTGGGTTCTTATTGTTTCCATCATTACCATAAATATTGTATTAATGAATATTTTAGACTCAGAAAGTCATAGAGCCAAGGGGACTTATGAGAAAAAGTACAAAGTCATTGGCACAAACAGATAGAATGCTGGCCAAATGTTCTGACTTCATCAGAAGTTTTTATTAGCCTTGCCACATAAAATAGGATGTACTCCAGTTAATATCATTTACAGAATGCCCAGAGTATAGATAAGAATCCCATTTTAATAAATGGTATTATATTGTCTACTTCTGTATGTCTAGGTGGTTTTTACATTTTGCTTGCAGTCCATAATAAATACGGCTAATTGTATGGGCTTAGTGGCCAGTTTTGGAGTAAAAATTTCTTTGTTATATATATTCCCATTTCTGAATATTTTAAAATAATCTTTAATAATGTAGTATTTGTACTCAACAGCTGTATCAGAATACATACATGTTAAATGTTCCTTTGAATATCTTTAATGTTATTTTTTTCAGGAATGTTAATGGAAATGGGAGAAATTTTATAAATCGTTTTTATTTTCTTACTTTGTAAAGGGAATCTTTTTAAAAAAAAGATTTTATTTATTTATTTTTAGGGAAGGAGAAGGAGGGAGAGAAACATCAATGCGTGAGAGAAACATCAATTGGTCGCCTCTTGCACATGCCCCAACTATGGACCAGTCCCGCAACCCAGGCATGTGTTCTGGCTGGGAATCGAACAAGCGACCTTTTGCTTTGCGGCACAACCCCGACCAAGTGAGCCATACCAGCCAGGGCTGTAAAGAAGTTCCTGATATTTGTCCTGGTGAAGTTTACAAAATAATATCTTTACATTTGGAACCAAACCATGCAGTGATTGATACCTAAATGCTTCCATTGGATGGTGAGCCTATCATTCAGAAATTGCATCCTCTTCATTGAATTTTCTGTACTTAGGACAAAACAATTGCTAATGTTAGTTGAATGATTTAAACAAAAATGTATAAATTCACATCTTTCTATGAACAATAAATTATTTGATGGCAGGAACATGAAAAGGATCACTGTTTTCTAAAGTATCATGTTGCAAACTAAACTCGGCTTAGTTTAGACATGGCATTAATAAAACAACTGTGTTTTGTCTTCACACAAAAATGAGAGTAGCTTGTGGTATTATTTGTTTCATCAATCCGAGAGCAGATATACTTTTCAAATATGAACCAACCGGTGTGCAAATCCTTGGAATACCACCAACACAACATTTGGAAGTAGACATTATTAACACCAGGGCTATATAGCCCCTTCCTCTTTCTCAAGAAACCACTCCAACTGTTTGAAAATAAACTGCACACCTACTCGTTGCAGTTACCTTCCATAATTTATAGCTACAGACTTATTTTTACAAACCTCTCTTCTTCCAAGAATTCCTGATTTGGATTGAATTTACTTTGAAACAATTGTTTTGTGCAATCATCATTTCTCACCTGGCTTGCCAGAGCTCTTGACTTCAAGATGATCCTTCTCTTATATATGCTTCATGCCACTGACATTTTAAAAGCACATGTATGATGATGCCGCCATTTACCTACTTAACACATTTTATTACCCCCTCTCCCTTTGCTCTAAGAATTAATTCCAAACATGACTTACAGCAATCTTCATGACTTGGTCCTTCTTTATATATATATACTTTATTTATTTATAAATGTATTTACATATACTCAAATACACACACACATATATAATCATATATAGAGAGAGACACACACATATACGACAATTCCATTCATGCCAGATGTTGAGAAGGGGTATTAGTAAAAGCACAAACAGAAGCAAAGCTCAATAAGAAGCATCCTTTAGAAGAGGGGGAGGGGCTTTCTCCCCTAAAATGTTTATTCGGTAGGTCTTTTTAAAGAGAAGCACACTTGAAGAAGAAATTTCAGTTATCTTCACTCAAAAAAGACATGTAACATCTCACAGCTGGATGTAAATGTTCGTGGAGAAGTCAGATTTCTGACAAAGAAAAGCTCTTTGAAACACTGACAAAAGTTTTGGGATAAAATACATCAGAACTAGATGCTACTTATAGAAAAACAACTAAAACGACACCCATCTTCATGTCAGGTAAACGAAGCTCTGACCCGCAAACCAAGCAGGCAGCCAGCAAGGATTCAAATGAGACCAACTGGGATGTGGGGCATGGCAGTAAACTGACCTAGAAGTAGTCAAAATCAGATGTTTATTCAACAAATATATAGAGCTAGCACTTACCGTGTGCCAAAGTCATGCTATGTTAAATAAGATACTATATTTGTCATCTGGGAGCTTACGGTCTCTTTTTTTTAAACTTAAACAAAAAGAATATTTATTGGTTCACAACACTGAAAAATCCAGAGGATAGACTGGGTTCAGGAATGGGTAGATCCTGGAGCACAAACATCGTCATCAGGACTCAACTCTCCATCATTTGTCTCCACTTTCCTCGGCACTGGCTTCATTTTCTGACTGGCTCATTTGATATCGCGGACCCTGCTGGTTTGAGATTTTTTCATCCTACAAAGCTAAGCAATCTCAGTAAATCAAGTTTCTGAGCTTTTCCTCCTAGTGCTGAGTATCACTGAATCAACTTGAATCACATGACCATCCCTGAATCAATTTCTGTGGTGAAGGAGATGATTGCTGATTGATCCAGGCCTGAAGTTCACGTCCACACATGAAACCTAAGGTTAGGTCAGACTGTCTGAACTACACGGACTGAAAATAGTTATGGTTCCAAGAAACATCAGGGAATCATTACAAAGAGATGGAATGAATTGCTGGCCAATTAAAAATAACTAATATCAGTGATAAGACCACATATTAAAAAAGTTTAATCTTTGCTCATAAAGTTGAATAATGGAACTGTTAGTTTATTGTTAATAAAAGTATTCCTGGAAAAAAAAAAAAACATCATGAGGATTATGTCCTGTACTCAGGAAGCTTATAATCCATTGGAATGGAATAATCATGTCCAGTGCCATACTCTGGAAGAGTTTCTGTATAAGTAACATGAGCTGAGAGCCCAACTATCTAGTTGACGTAATGTGAAAGAACTATGCAAATAGTTCTATGAAACTATTCAAGTCAGTGGTAAATTTTAAGTTAAAGTTCATGGAAAACTTTTCTTGTGTTCAAGTCTTTTGCCAAGTTGAACATTTCTGATTTCTGTATTGGTGGACCAGACTCACCTCCATGTAACTACAGAAAAGAGAAATTGACAGTGCTTTTGATCTGCCTCACTCCTTCAGATCTGGTAGAAGGGGTCCCAAGTGCTAAAAATAATCAAATATATTAGGCTTAGAAGCTTCCTCTGCACTTAAAAAAAAAAAAAAAAGGCTGCTTCTGGTCAAAGAGTAAACAGCATGGTCCTTCCTGTTGAGAACAGTAAGTGCTGGTGGGGTGAGGTGCAGCTTGCTTCTGTTAAAAACTCTTGGTGGAACTGGATACAAGATAGGCAGAGATCAGTGGTAGGACATGAGGACAGCAAGTCTGACTGCAGGGTGTGTCAACAAAGGCAGGCAAGGGCTGAGTCAGATAAACAGGTAAGAAGGGTACCTTCAGCAGGGCCAGCCATACCAATAAGCAGGATATGATATGGAAGAACATATAGTTTAATACTGAAGATCTATAAATTAGTTTTTACCCTGAGCACTCCAGGGTTAAATCACAGCATTTACTCTGGATACAATTTTCAGACCTTAAATAGCCAGTCAGGAATAGCAGCTTTCATTTTCCTGCTCATTTGCCCAAGAATTTTCAGCTCAGGAGAAGCCTATATTCTCAATCCAGACTTGAGGCTCTGTTTAGATGCCTACACTACACCTGTAAGTGATTGGGTTCATCAAAATTGGTCCTACTTTCTTCGGTAATCAAGTCTCCATTTTCTGTAATTCAGTGTGGGGGTTCCGCCCACAGGGTGCCCCCCACCTTCAGCTGTCATGGATGAGAATAATTCTACCAAGTCATGATCTGCTTGGGGAGGAAAGGTAGCTGATCTCTCAAAGGAGAAGGGCCCCGGAGTCTTTTCCTCAATGGGCTTTTATTGGGTTTAATTTGCATAGGAATACTGGGTGAATACTTAAAGCTCATCAATCATTGTCAGGTAGTAATGATCAAACAATAACATTCAAAGAACTATGAGAGCTTATTTTGAGTCAGAGTCGGATAGCTAAAAGGCCATAAAACTTTGGGAAACAAACTTATTTCATGCTTGGACCCTTATTGGAAAATTGAGGACATTCTCAGGAAAACAGGTTTCACAGGATTTCATGCCCAGGATTTCTTAGGCCTGTTCCTACCCAGGACTGCACTGCTTAGGTGAACACTTATTGTTTCCGGCTTAAGTCATGCAGAGGAAGTAAGGCAGCCAAGAATTAGGAGACTTCTCGAAGGCAGAATGAGGACTCAGGCTATGTCAAAGCCAAGGGGCGAAGGTCCATCACTCTCTTTTTCTATAGCCCCCCAAGTCCTTTCCTGAGGGCCCCTCAGCAACCATGCCTGTCTTAGGTTGTCCACCCCTTAAGGAATCTTACCTGCCATTGGCTAACCAGTCATCCACTTGGGGCCAAGCAGGGTGAAGTAAAAGGGGGCAGAAGCGGCTCCTCTACTAGGAAGATAAACTTTGTCTCCTTAGTGGCTTAGGGTCCCAAGGTCTCTCAATCAGCCTTAGCCATGAGGGTTACAACTTCTGAAAACAGGCAGGGCAGTTCCCAACAATTCAGCACCTCTTTGGGAATCAAAAACAAGGCAAGGCCTCAAACTGGTTGAATGGTGCTGCTGGACAGACTTAGGTGAGATGTGAGGCATGGAGATAGTAGGTAAGATCCTAGGTCTGAATTTTAGGCTTTTTGCTTTTTTAGCTATAAATTCTTATACACAGTATTCATTAGACTCTTGGAAGATGATTATCTTCACCTTAAGCCCCTCATTTTGACTGAGTTTGACAAGATTAAAGGGAATAAATAGCAGTGTGATGAATGTCTTTTTCTGTACAGGAGAAAAAAGTTGTGGCTGATATAATGAAGGTAGTAAAAAAACTGAGTTTGTAGATCATTTTTCTCTCACAAATATTAGTTAGTTGTTATATACAAGCAGGATACTCATCTTTTATTTTTATTTGTTGATGGTGGGCAGTCTAGAGTAACCAGACTTAGACCTGGGAACTTACATTCTCATAAGAGATACATACAAGTAATCAGGCAATTATAAAGACAGAGGATAACTATTAAGAGAATGGTAAGTGTAGCAGGAAGGGACACCACTTTATCTAATGTGAAGATGTGATAAAAGGATTTCCGGAGGAGATTTTAAAAAACAAGTAGCTGTTTGTTAAGCCCCAAAGGAGGAGAGACAGAGAATTACCTAGCAGAGGAAGCAATAAACACAAATACGTGGTCCAGAGAACCCAGAGAATGACTGGCATGCTTGATTTAGCCTTAGCTGTTTTCCTTTCGGGAGCAAGATACAGAGATTAGGAGCTCTATTTTTAGGGATCAGGCTCTGTTTTTGAGTTGATGGGTAGGGAGTTGGCTTGGGTGGGGAAATCTGTCAAATTCTGAGATTTGATATTAGAAAGCCCATTTCAATGTAAGTTATGTCATCCAACTTGGTCTTTACCAAAGTTATGCTTCAATGTTCCATTTGTTATTTGCCTTATTCCTCAATTTGTTCAAAATCTTAGTACAAAAGAGACTTTCTTAGAGACCCCCCAGTAAAGTCCAATTTTTAAAAAGCACTTAGGGACTCTGCTGATTCTCTGCCTAAGCTGTACTCCACCTAAATGAAAGGTTCTTCTTCATAAAGTTACGCATGAACAGACACTGGACTTACTACATCCTGGGACTGCTTCCAGCTTCAGCAAAATTTGGCTTGTAATGAAGACAAAGAAAGGGTTTAATTTTATCTACTGCAGCTTCTGCTAGCTTGCTCGGAGCAGACTCTGCCCTAAGCAGAACTTCATTGTTTGTGTGGACCTGATACATGAACGCTTGGCTGAGTTCTCACTGCCTTCCCTGTTTTGTCAATCCCCTGGCATTTTTGAGGTCTGGACCACTTCCATGTTTGCTCCAAACATTTGTTACAAGTTTTTTCCTGGTCCTCTTGAGAGTGACTTTTCATCTATCTGCATTCCATCACTCCCACACACCTGCTGGTGGGCACAGGGGTCATTCTGGGTTCCTATACTTCCCACCGCTGGGAGTCAGTGTGCTTCACCATTTCTCATTGATATCCCTTAGCTCCACTCACACTTTTTAAACAGGTCTCCTCATTCATTCATCTTCCCCCAATCCTTTTGAGGGGGTCAATTATTTCTGGCAGAGATCTCATTGATAGAGCACTGCCCTTCCTCACCATAACCACCTATTAAGATTCTCCGAGCTACCGCAAAAATCTTCCCCTTCCCCAAGGTCCTACTTTGCCTGGTCCTTTGCTCCTTGTGTCAGCTCCAAAATAGCTTACAGTGGTGCTATCCCCAGTTCCATGCTCGATCAGTGAGAAACAAGAGAAATTCTCTTCCTTCTCTAGGCATCTTAAGGTGAGAGGTTTTGCTTAGTTTTGTAGCCTGGAACATATTCTTTTCCCATAGAACCTTATTCCAAAAGAGGGTATTAAAAACCTCAATTTTTTATTTTTTAAAAGATTTTATTTATTTATTTTTGGCGAGAGGAGAACGGAGGGAGAAAAACATCAAGGTGTGAGTGAAACGTCGATCAGTTCCCTCTCACACATGCCCCTAACCCCAGACTGGACCCACAACCCAGACCCGTGCCCCCACCGGGAACTGAACCAGCAACCTTTCACTTTGTGGGATAACACCCAACCAACTGAGCCACACCAGTCAGGGAAAATAACCTCAGATTTAATATTTTTCACTTTAATGATAATTTGCTTTTCTTATTTCTCTTTGAAGTTTTAGGTAAATGCCAAATATTAAATTATAATCAAATATTGTAACAGATCTTTGCTTCTAAGTGCATTCCATTTTAATTCTTTACATTAAGCATCCCTATTTGTAATATTAATATTATATTATTAATTCTCAATTTGTTACACTTTAGATGTTGTCATAAACTACTTTAAATAGGTTTGCAATGAGGTTGGAAATAATAAGCAATACATTAAATATCTTAGCTATATATATATATTGAACATAATACACTATATCATTTAACTATATATATTAGGC
>PVJI01028472.1:0-16519 GCA_004026765.1 Micronycteris hirsuta
TTCTTAAAGAGTGCTTTGAGAAACAGCAGTCCAGAGTATATTAAAAATTGTTAACTTATGACAGAGAGGAGTCCTGTAATCATTTTTGGTAAATATATTGAAAACTAAAGAGATTTATTTACTGCAGGACTTATCAGAGTCTCAAGCATTAAGTTTTGTGAGTATCTAAAAGGAAGATGAAGTGTGCAGTACTTGCCAGAATTATTTGACCATAAAATAAATTTATTTATCTTAAGCAGCTAATGAAACCAACTTTTCTGTGAAATACATTTTGAAGAATATCAAGTTAAGATTTAACTTTTTTTTCTTATGGAATAAAATCTATAAAGCTAGCTTGCTCATGTAAACAGAATATAAATGACATTTTTGTTAGTAGTGAAATGTTTTGATAAGAGATAAATGTTTTGTTTGATCTGATTTCTCTGTATTGCTAGTGTTTTCAGCATATTTGTAGTTCATACTTTCAATTTTGTGGCTACTGGTTATTGCTGTTTCATATTTGTATTTCTAAAATCAGAACTTAAATTATTCTGAGAATTTTCACTCATCTTTTTTCTCTGTCTTCCTAACTCTTTTTCTATACCTTTTATAATTTCATTATGAGTCTTTATATTTTTTATTCAATTTTCTTCCACTGTATCAGGTCATCCTTTCTTTACTTCTACATACATTAACCCCAAGGAAACAGGAATACACCAAGGACACTCTCACCATGGATCTCTGCAATGTTTGAAGATCATTCCAGTGCTTATCTAAATAAATTCTACCGTCACGTGCAAACTTTATTCTGTTTCTTCCTAACTTCCTTTGCAACAGAGAGGCCTTTCCTGGGCTGCTGTATGCAAAATAACACCATTCAGCCACTTGCTTTTGCCCCTTTTTTATGATCTGTCTGCAGGGAAGGGAGAATCTATGAAAGTGTTCCTAAATATATTTACCTATTCGCATTCATGGACGTGTGAATTTTTAAATAAAGAACGAGTCTTTAAGTCTGACTTAAAGAAGGAAATTATAGACACTACTAAAAACAAGACAACATTTTAATGTAGTCAAATGTGTCTCTTTTGTTTGTTTTTCCTTATTGTCTCTTTCTCTGCTCCCCTCACCTCCCGCCCTGTCCTCTGATAGTCGTCATGTTGCTGTCTGTGTCTATGAGGATTTGTCTTTTGTTTTGCTTTTTTTGGGGGGGGTCAATCCCTGTATGGTTTTCATCCAGACACACAACCCCCATGCCTTCTGACAGTTGTCACTCTGTTCTCTGTATCTATGAGTCTGTTTCTATTTTGTTAGTTTATTTTGTTCATTAGATTCAACATATGAGTGAGATCATACGGTACTTGTCTTTGTTCTTGCTGCCTGTGCTTTCCATATTGTGTATATATAAGAAATCATTGCCAAAACCAAAGTCAGAAAGCTTCCCCCTATGATTTTTTCTAGGAGTTTTAAAGTTTCAGATGCTATGTTTAGTCTTTCATCTATTTCAAATATTTGTGTATTTTTGTGTGTGGTGTAAGAAAAAAGTTCTAGTTGTATTCTTTTGCATTGCATATCAAATTTTTTTCAACAATTAGTTGAAGAGGCTTCTATCTTCATTGAGTGCTTGTGGCACACTTGTCAAAATTCACTATATACAAGCAGTCCTTACCGTTGTTCATGTCCAGGAGTCCTGCATGTGGATTTGCTTCTGAACTCTCTTTTCTGTTCCACTGGTCAATATGTATGTCTTTATGGGAGAACCATCCTGTTGTTATTACTGAAGATTTTCAACATATTTTAAAATCAGTAAATGTGATACCTTCAGTTTTACTCTTCTTTGTCAAGATTGCTTTTTGTTTGTTTGTTTTACATGAGTTCTAGGGCTATTTTTTCTAATTTTCTTTAAAAAATATGACACTGAATGGAAGAAATATTTGCAAACCATGTACCTTATAAGGGCTTAAAAGATATAAGAAACTCTTATAATTTAACAGACAAAATCCTATTAAAAATAGACAAAGGATTTGAATATTGATTTGTGTTAGAAAGGATATATGCATGCTTATGTTCATTGCAATGTTATTTACAATAGCCAAGATTTGGAAACAGCCCAAGTGTCTATCAGTAGATAAAACAGTTATGATAGATTTACACAGTGGAATACTATTTGTTCATATAAAAGAAAATTTTACCCTTTGTGACAGCATGGACGTACCTGGAGAACATTATTATAAGTGAAATAAACCAGTCGGAGAAAGACAGATACCATATTATTTCACTCATATATGGAATCTAGTGAACAAACTGAATGAACAAGCAAAAGAGAGACAGACTCGTAGAGAGCAGGCGGACAGCTCAGGGTGGAGGGGCTGGGTAAGTGAAGGGATTGAGCAAAAAATAAAAAGAAAGAAAAGGAAACTCATGGACATGAAAACAGTGTGATGATTGTGAGGAGAGGAGGGATTGGGCAGAGGAAGAAGAGGGTATTGTGGGTACAAATGGTGATGAAGAATAAAATAAACCATTTAATGAGAATACATAAAGCAATGTGTTCTTCTGGAGGGAAAAAAAGAAGAGATGCAATGGCCAACAGGTATGGAAAGATGTTTACTAATACTAATAATGAGGAAAATGAAAATAAAATGAGATATCACCTCCCATCTGTTAAGGTAGTTATCATCAAAAAGAAAAAAAAAGGTAAATATTAGCAAAGTTATGGAGAAAAGATAAAGGCTGTGCATTGTTGGTGTGAATGTAAATTGGTTTAACCTCTATGGAAAAATACCTTGGAGGTTCCTCAAAACTTAAAAATATAACTACAATGCGATTTAGTAATCCCACTATTAGGTATATATGCAAAGGAAATAAAACCAGTATTTTGAAGAGGTATCTAAACTCCCATGTTCACTGCAGCATTATTTACAGTAGCCAAGATAGTGGAATCAACCTGCATTTCTGTTGACAGATGAAAGAATAAATAAAGAAAACATGGTTCATACATACAATGGAATATCACTTAACTGTAAAAAAGGAGAAAATCTTGTCAAATGTGATAACATGGATGAACACTGAGGGAATTGTGCTCAGTGACATGGCAGTCCCAGAAGGACAAATGCTACACGCCACCACTCACATAAGGTTTAAAAAATAGACAAACTAACAGAGCAGAGAGCAGACTGGTGGTTACTGGAAGAACGGGAGCTGGGAGTTGCTATTTAATGGGCATAAAGTTTTAGTTATGCAAGATGACTAAAGTCCAGAGATCTACTGTGAAACAAACAAGCACAATGATAATGAACTCTTGTTGCCTCTTCTGTGAACTAACAGGTGAAAATAGAAAAAAAAAAGTTACATTTAAATGCTGTGATTTTTGGATGTGGTCCAGAGAACCTCAAAGTATCATAAATCTTACCAATCTAGTACATAACTCTTCTTCCCATTAAATAACCACAAAGAATAAGTAGAAGAACAGTAGGATATTTGCACTTTAATGTCCCCTTTATGGTAGAGTGGAGTGAAAGCCTCTTCCCCATGTGTAGATATAAACATGGTGGAATAGGCATTCTATTCAACAGCAAGCATTGTTAGAACTGCACTCCTCAGAGTCACTCGAATCTCTGCTCTCATTAAAGTTAGTTACTACATACAGTCTTATCTTCATTGACATCTCTTCAACATCGTATATATGTTCCTTTATAATAGTCTTTATATATGGTCCTTTGTATGTTCCTTTTAATAATCCTGTTTTTTATCTTTGCTTCTACAACCACTCTTTCTCCTACTTTTCTCTCACTTTACTCTCACATATCCCTTAAATTCCAGTCTTCCTTAGTCATTTTACCTTTCATTCTTTACTTTGCTAGTAAAGATTCCCAACATTCTCATATTGTAGACCACATAGAAAATAAAAATATTTATTTTGGACTTTGAGTTAAAAGACAATTTCCTAACCCTGAGCATCACAGGTTATACGTAAGCTCAGTGCATCCACCAGGAGCATTAGCGTGGCCAATATCTTGCACCCTCACACATTATTAGCACACTTGCGTGAAGTCACAAACTAGTTGGTAGTTTGTTTTCATTTTATCACTGATTAATTTCCCTGAAATCCTTATATATCAACTATATGTTCTCTATTTCCAAATCTACATTTCAAGACATAAACTGTCTTCTGAGTTTCAGATATCTTCATACAACCAATATCAAACATTCCACCTGTATGCCCATTAACAATCTCGAATTTAGCATAACAAGAAAAGTTTCCCATAACAACTACTTTACGTACTTTGACTAAACCAGAGCTTCTTAACAGCATTATTGACATTTTTCCTAAAAATATCTTTGTTGTATGAGATTGTCCTGTGCATCGCAGAATGTAGAGGCCAGCATATGTGACTTTTACCCCCTAGATACTAAAGCATCTCCCCCAACTGTGACAATGAACCAGATATTGCCAATGTCACCTAATGAGGGGACAGGTCTTAACCCATTCCCAGTTGAGAGCCATTTCATTAAAATGTTCATTTAGAAAATAAAGGCATTTTGTAGTCTTCTTTATTATACCCATTATTCTAACTGCTTAACATTTATTCAACGATTATTTTTGTTTTTATTTTCACTAAAATATTTAAGATGCTTATTTTATCCTGTTAGATATTTCAATTGCCTCCCTAATAATCATCGTTATTCTATCTTCTGAACTTTGCAGTGAATCAGTATCAGTTATACTAAAGTGTTATTTCTTAAGCACAGTATTGATAAAGATATGAATCAATTAAAAACCTTTCAGCAGTTCTCAATCACTAACAGAATAAACTGCTAACAATTGTCTTTGCCCTGGAATATATATGTCACATAATTAGTTCCTCTACTCTCAATTAGTTAATCTTGGAAAGGTCATAAAGCAATGTACAAAATGTTAAAACAATAAAAACAATGCTTTTAAAATTTTAAATAACAATTAAAAAGCAAAAAAACAAAAATGGAGTATAATGTTTAGTAAATGTTTAGTAGTATATAAAGCCATACAGAGTTCAAGAAAAATAAGTTTGAAAATTATACATTTGGTTTATTAATAATGCAATTTCATGGTAGAGATGAGAGTAGAAGTAAGATTTTAATTGAAAAACAGAAGTTGAGGAATGAAGAAATGTGAGGCAGCAAAAGGAACAAATCTTTTCAAGGAATTTGGTTGTAAGAAAGAACAAGAAAGTTTTATGTAGTGTTGATATAGTGACTGGTGGTGGTGCTTTATGTTTATTTTAAGATTAGAAATACTTGAATAAGTTTTGTGTTAAGTGTGATTCATAGAACAACCGCATGGGTCAGATAATGATCCCATGCATTGAGAATACAATTGCAAGTGGCTAATCAGTTCACGATTGGAGAAGCCCCTTTGTTCCATTTTGAAAATGTTTCCTTGGGGTATCTGTGATATACAAGCTGGAAAAGCCCAGGGCGTATTTGGGAGCTGAATATGTGCATGTCCAACCTAGAGGAAACCTCGGGAAGCCACTAGCATAACCACAGATACTAAAGCTGTCTTTAACCCTCATTTTCTATGGAAGAGATATCTTCCCTCCAACCTACAAAAAATTTCTCCAAATGGGATTTTAATTTCCGCTCCTCTTGGTGTGATAAAGCTCTTGTTTAAATGGAGTCCCTATCAAATTTTTTTTTTATTTATTTTTGTTTGTGTTTTCTGGTCTGGATTGTGAAAAAAAAAATTGTATTGTGAAGTTAATAATATTGAGTTATTACCTGAGAAGTCCTTTGTATTTTTTCCTATTTGAGCAGCCAGAACACCTTTTTTTTTTTTTTTTTTTAAGTCAATTCTCAGAGAGAGAGAAGAGAAAGGGAGAGGGAAAAACATTGATTCGTCTTTTTACTTATCTGTGCACTCATTGGTTGTTTCTTATATGTGCTCTGACCAAGGATTGAACCCACAACCTTGGCAATACCCTAACCAACTGGGCTACCCAGCTAGGGCAACAAGAATACTTTTTAAAAAATATATTTTATTTGTTTATTTTTAGAAAGAAAGGAAGGGAGGGAGAAAGAGGGAGAGAAACATCAATGTGTGGTTGCTACCCATGTGCCCCCACCAGGAACCTGGCCTGCAACCCAGGCATGTGCCTTGACTGGGAATCCAATTGGCAACCGCATCCCCTTGGTTCGCAGGCCCGTGCTCAACCCACTGAGCTACACCAGCCAGGGCTCAACAAGAACACTTTTTGGTGCATATTTTAATCAAAAGGTTGAGCAACACAGTACACAAAAATTCAATTGAGATCTGAATAGAAATGAAATGAATGAAATTCAAATGAATCAGTACTGATAAAAAATACAATGTTTATAGAAACTTTGTAGTCCAACATTGGCTTTAAATATCAACAGTCAAAAATTCTGAGGGACTCAGAGCATGGCTTTTGTATGTTCGAGAATCTGTGGTGACTTAAGCTAGTGAAATGATAAAACCGAGTGATATTAACATGTTAATGTTACCTAGCAAAGATTGCCACAGTGCTGGGAAGTAGAAGTAGGTGTAATAGAAACTTTAGGATAGTCTTTGGGATTCAATAGCATAAAATACTTCTTCCTACATCTTTTCTGCAATTATTGGGACAGTCAGCTTCACAGAATGTCTGATTCTTCAAGGCAAACATGCCCTGGATAGATATTGAAGCAAAGTATTAGAAACAAGGAGTAAATGTTTTTACCACCTGAGTTTCTCTCAGCAGCTAGAGAAAGCCTAAAATCACTTCAATGTACCACAAACAGAAGTAATTAACTAAGTAGTAATCTTGAATTCTCAAAATTAAATATTTAGTCATTATCAGAATTGTGTGTAGAAATTAAGGAGACAGGCCAGTTTTAGAAACATAAAATTTATATAATCATTACATTTATATACATTTATTAAATGCCTGATATATTTCAAGCCCTACATTATGTTATAGAATACAGAGGTAAGTAGACCCATGGGATACCACAGATCTCACAGGGAATGAAGAGGGAAAGGCACTACATATGTTCTTATGCCTTCAATCTCAGAGTTATGAGAGAAGGATCAGGCTACTCTATTAATGCGTAACAGGCAGACTTAACACGGATGTGTGAATTATAAATACTTGCCTGGCAAATAGTAACACTCTTAACCTAGGTCCTTAAGAATGAGTTAGAGTTAACTGGCAAAAGAAAGGGTAATTGAGAAGAAAATAAATGGAAGAAAATAGTAAATTTTAAAGACATAAAATAAATAAGGTAATATGAGGATCGATGTGGTACCACAACAGGCAATTATTAGTATAATAAACTAGTTTCATTGTTCAAATACGTATTAAGTGCAGCTGTGTGTCAGCAGCTGCGCTCACAGTAATGAACAGGTTTTTCTAGAAAGCTCCTCAATTGAAAACACATAAATAGACCTTTTAGAATAATGTTCTCAGATGTATGGGGACTACAAGTATATATAAGTCCTAGCCTTTGACATGTGGGAAGTCTTCCTAAACCAGGAAGTATGTAAGCTAGTTGTTATAATTAGGGAAGAATTTCAAGCCCAGGGCAAGATGAAATAACAATCATAGGCATTATGGAAAAGACATGCAAAAGCACTGAAACAGAAGTATGAAAATACACACAGTTCATAGTTCTGGAACGTGGATTCTGAGGTACTGTGTAAGGCACAAATGGCAAACACAAGGCCCGCAGGCCCAATCCGGCCTGGCACCTTGTTTCTACCCGGCAGCAACACTGAGCTCCTTGCCCCTAGTTAAGGAGCAGTTACATTTATACAGTCCTAAAATTACATTTGGCCCTTTGAAGGCAACTGCAAGGCTGATGTGGCCCTGGTGAAAATGAGTTGGACTCCCCTGGTGTAAGGGAATAGGACAAATGTGAGTAAATCATGTGAAAAACTTGGAATGCCTGTCCCATGTAACTTATACTTTTTGCTGAGATTCTAATATAGTCTGAAAAAGCTTTTTTTTTTTTTTTAGTTTCTTATTGTTGTTCAATTACAGTTGTCCCCATTTTCCTCCCATTGCTGTCCCCTGCCCTGCCCACCCCCTCTCCTGCAGTCAGTCCTCCCTCCATTGTCCTTGTCCATGGGTCCTTTATACATGTTCCTTGACTTGACCCTTCCCCTTTTTTCCCCTGTTATCTTTCTTTCTCCCTCCCCACTGGTCAGTCGGTTGGTTCTTTATTTCCATATCTCTGGTTCTGTTTTTCTCTTTTATTTGTTTTGTTGATTAAGTTCTACTTGTAGGTGAGATCATATGGCAGAAAAGACTTTAAGAAGTGAGACTCATGCTGTAAAGAGCATATTATAAATATGGCTTGGGGCTTGTGGAAAAAATAAATTAAAAAGAAGAACAATTAAAAGACATTACAAAATTTCAGGAGATAAATTATGGGCATTTGAGATAAAACAATAGCATTCCATATGTGCAGTGACAGTTAACATAATTAATTGTCTACCTAGGATTTACTTCCCTTTTGCACTATCCTCACAGTACAAAAGGGGAAAAGCTTTAAGTATAGTAAATGATTTTTTTTTTTTAATTAAATAATCCTGCCTGGCTGGTGTAGCTCAGTGGATTGAGCGTGGGCTGGGAACCAAAGGGTCCCGGTTCGATTCCCAGTCAGGACACATGCCTGGGTTGCAGGCCAGGTCCCCAGTGAGGGCCATGTGAGAGGCAACCATACATTGCTGTTTCTCTCCCTCTCTTTCTCCCTCCCTTCCCCTCTCTCTAAAAATAAATAACAATAAAATCTTCAAAAAAATTAAATAATCCAAGCTCATAGATACAAAGAACAGATTGATGGTTGCCAGAGGCAGATGGTGCTGGTGGGAGAAATGGGTGACTTTTTTCCAGTTTAAGTTGCTGGGGAGAAGGGGGAGAAAGAAGGTAAAGGACACAAGGAGGATAAATTGTGATGGAAGAGATTTGACGTGAGATGGTGAACACACAATACAGTGTACAGATGATGTGTGGAATCGTGCACCTGACTTGTATAATTTTGTTAACCGGCGTCACCCCAATAAATTCAATACAAAGGAAAAAAATAAATCGAATGTAATAAAAACATCACACACAAACACAAAATTACAATTACAGCAAAAGCCATGATTGAATCATGACTTGTCACAAGCCCACTTATAATTGAAGCCACCTTTTGTTGAGTTTTGGTTTCTATCAGCAGAAACTACCCTAAATGATACAAACAAATATGTTTGGAGTCATGTAGATGATTCACAATCACACTTAGACCATTATTTACATCTCTTTTTAGAAGATCTTGTCTCTCTTTGCGCTCTGCAAGTTTTTAAGAATTATTGCATTTTATAAAATCTGTGAAATTGAATAAGGCAAGTTGAGGGAGAAAGGGAAGCATTAACTTTCAATGTCCTTGCTTTAGCCTATTTTATCAGACCCTTAAAGTTATTTTTATATTGTTTTGGTACTTAATTTTTTATACCATGTGAAAACGCATTTGTCTGCCAGAGCCTGGAGAGACTGCAGAGAAGGCTGACAGATGACTCCGTCATCATTCTAAATGTCATCGGCCTGGCTGTTTTCTCCAGAGCAAACAAAGGTACATATATAAGTGGGGGAAAGTTGGATGCAATATAAATAATTTTATAGTGATTTAATGATAGCAAGTTACTTAAATAATGTTCTCTACATGCTCTATATTTGATACATAACTAATATGAGTGCTAAATGTTAGTTTTTATTTCCCTAATATTCCACAATAAAGACATTAACAATTAATAAATTATATAACATACTAACATACAGTATAATTCAAAAACTATGGTGAGTGACACATAATTTTAATTAGAGAAATTCAAAAACAAAGCTACAACTTCCTAGCTAAGCATTTTAGTGCTTTAAAATATACAGCAGGTATACTTAGCCTGGCAAGCAAGAACCAAGACTTCTCTAACCACTAACAATCTAATGTCCACCCTGCATAGTATTTTATCCTGATTTTCTTATGTGTTCATGATGCTGCTATGCTGTGTACCATTGTAATTTATTAAAAGGCACACATTCGTCTCCCTTTGTCATTTGTCTGTGCATCCCTCTCTGAAAGAAGGTCCTTCCCACCTGTTTTTGCTGGTGAACAGTTTCTCATTTGTCTACCTTAGCTAAGATTTAATGAAGTCTTGGCTGAGTCTCACAGGTGTCAGAATTAATAGGCTTCTTTCTCTAACATTTAACGAGAAGGTAACAGTATATGAAAAAAAAATTCTGATCAACAGTATTCCCATAGCATTTTGTATATATCACCATTAAATGCTCAGGGAGAGCGGTGGATTCACCAGAATACAAATGAAACTTAAGGCTCAGAACCCCTCACTTACATCGGTCCCTTTGAAGTGCCTGCATGTGATTTTTTATTGGAAGACTGTTAACTTTTTTTAAAAAGCACTCCCCAAATTACCTGTGTTTCAAACACGAGTGTACACTCATTCCTCACTTTGGCTCATACTGGTCTACTATTCTAGTCTGAGATTTTTGAGGACAGAATCTTGTCATGCATATTTGTTTCTTTAGTAGTTATCACTCTTTTTTACATACAGCAGAGTCAATAAAGGTGTGTTGAAGAGATCACCACTGACTTCAAGATGAAAATCTGTATAAAGCTGGAAAGAAGAGAGACAGAGGAAATTCCAAGAAGAAGAAAGAAGAAGGAGAAGGAAAAAGAAGAGAAAGAGAAGGAGGAGGAGGGGGAGAAGGAAGAAGACGAAGAGGAGGAGGAGATGGACGAGGAGAAGAAGAAAGGAGGAAGAAAAGGAGAAGGAGAAGAAGAAGACTGGGGAGGAAGAGGAAGAGAAGATGGGAGGAGAGTAGGAGGAAGGGGATGAAGAAGGAGAAAGGGAAGGGGAAGTAGAGAATAAAGGGAAAAGTAGGAAGAGGAGAAGGAGAAGAAAAGCCAATCTATTTACTTAACTGATACACCCAGATGATGGAACCAGAAAATACTCATGTTAGCCCATTCAGTAGACAACAAATTTGCCAAATAAGATTCAGTTTATTAAAAACTCAGCTTCAAGTTTGAAATAAACAGGGATTGACTTGGGCGGGGGTCTTTTTTTTTTTTTTTTCTGCTGTGTGTTTGTGTTACAGGCAAAATCACTTTCAAATATGTTTTGAGTATGGGAAAGCCCTCTATAGAAATTTGGTTTATTTGAGAGTATACCTGGTGGAAATGCCAAAAATGATTTTTCTGACTCTAATGCTACTCTATCAATATCCATTATCTGCTTGGGGGGACATAGTTATAAACTAGACCTTAGTTTCTACAGTTCACCTGTACATGTATATGTAGTGGAAGAAAAATTGTTTATTCATTGCTTGTAAACATTTGAGAGTCAAGTTCAATTGAACTAGAACTAAACTTCAAAATGTAGTAATTGAGGAATTCGTATTTTAACATTGTTTTTATAAGACACTAGGTAATTATTACTAGTTTGGACTTTATATTCCAGAAACATTTATTAAAATCCCTGTGATGCCAAAATGAAGTGAATTTTAGCATATCCTTTAGAGGTGTTTTTACCCCTTTCTCTCAAACATGTTAGTTAAGCTAAAATATAAAATTAGAATAACTAATATTTATATTCTTAAATAAATTATTTTGGGGATGTTCTTAAGCATTTGTTTTTAAGCTAATAGTTATTACATACTGATATCTTCATTTTGTGGTAATTTATGCTTATTTTTAAATGTTTTATTTATTTATTTATGGGGAAAAGGAAAGGGAGATAGAAAAAAAGGGTGAGAAATATCCCTCTCATCCTTTCTTATGAAACGGTGTCTCTCTTATGCTCCATCTGAATCTGCTACCCAGTCATGTGCCCTAACTGGAATCTCACTGGTGACTTTTGTTTTGTGAGTTGACACCCTAGCAGCTGAGCCACACTGGTCAGGGCTAATTTCTGCTTTTTAATGTCATTGTTTTTCCTTATAAAATGGAATAAGCATCAAATTATTAATTTATATTTACATAGTGTTAAATGTATGCTATATATTATATGTAATATCACATATTAAAATATATCTTGCCTGTCCTACTAATGACTTGCATTATATATTTTAAATTATTTTCTGAGGTCTTAGATAATTAAGTGTCAATAGAAACATAAAGAAACAGGTACATTTTGTATTACTACCCTTTTTGGTAAAGTATTAATAATATGCTTCACCAATCTTAATTACTTTAATGACCTACTTAATTTAACATATTCAACTTTTTTCATTTGTAATTTTGCCCGAATAATTGGATAGCTAGGCAATGTATGTACCTAAACAAATTAGATATTTTACTAAAATTTCATTATTCACATTTCATTAGGTAAAAAGTTAGATTTTTTAAATTAACTTCAATCATATCATAGAGTCAGGTTCAACATTAAACCATGCTTTTTCCTTTGAGACTTAAATTGTTCATACTATAAAGTGCAATCAATTTCATATCAGTCATGAGACACTTCTTTTGTATTGGGAAGTATCACTTCAAAGTCTTTGAATTTAAAAGAAATTAAAATGCACTTTATAAGAAGAACTCGGAAGCAGAAGTAATGAGAATTTAAGTATTCTTTTTTAGTAACATTTTTATTTGCATGCAAACTTAAATTAATATCACCATCTTTGTTTGGATTGTTGCAAGTGATTCATGTCTGTTGACCAAGATGACATTAATGCTGCCTTCAATTTGACTAAAATTTAGACAGTATTCTTCCTGACCAGAAGCCCTTAACTTCTGTTTTTTAAAGAGCACATACTTTGGTAAACTTTTAAGTCCTTTGTCTGCCCTGTTGAGATATAAATCTTTTTAAAACCTTCTTGCCAGTTTTACAACCCAGGAATGTCTTTCTCAAGGACTTGGGAGCTATGTCCCTTTGAAATGTGACCATCAAAGAAGATGATCCCTTATATCCCAGATTATGGGCAATGGTGGGTGCTTGACTTAAGTTGGGTGCACATCTTGCTTTACTGAGGCAAGTTTCTAAAAGGGGGAAAGTAGAGTATTTCCCTTCTGCGTCAAATGAGAATTATGTCATAGACTCATGTAGCCAAGTTGAGTTAGCGCCACTCTATAAAAAGTTAACTATCCCAAATAAAAGTTTTTATCACTGCTTACTTGGGCATTATCTATACAAGATACTGGACTCCACTAGAATACAGAATCTTAGCAGTCAAGTGCCATTTCTAAAGTTGTTATTTTATTACTGTTATTATTTTACTGTCCATCAGGGTACCTGGCATACTTAATATGGAATGGCTAAATACTTCACCAAACATTCTCAGATGAAGCAAACTCTGAGTAATTAAAAGGCAAAACAAAGGGAATTGTAGCCGGAACAACCTTATACTCATGAGTTTGTGGAGAGGAGAGGGTGGGAAACAAAGGCTATTGTTATTTTACGGGCAATGGATCAGTGAGTGCAATGCAGGTTTATGTAACTGTTATTGTAAATACATAATTACAGTATGGGGATTTGAGATGGGGTATTATAAATAGGGAAAATAAAAATTTCCTTTTGGTTCAAATATACCATTTAAAATAATTGATATAACTCATATAAAAATGCCTCTGCCTTCCTCCTCCCTTCTCTCTTCCACTCTCGCATTTCTATAATTTTCTAAATGATTTTTAATAACACTGAAACCTACCAAGTGTTGTATTGACCAACTTTATTATGTTCTGCCAATCTTTATCTCTACTTACATGATATGTAAATGGTTAAAACAATTGTTATCATTCAAAATTATTATTGATTAAGGTGCAGATTAGGGAAACCATTGCCACTGAAAGTAACAGTCATACATGCAAACCATAAAAAACATGCGTGAATATTTCCGAAGTATGAGTTCAGATAAACTCATATAGGCTTGAGTGTGTGGAGAAGCTCTGACTTGGATTCCAACTTCATGCATCATGTAAAAACCCTTACAGTTCAAATACTAGGCAACTAAAACTACAAGTTTGAAAGTAAAGCAGAGAACAGAAATGTCCCCTTTCATTTCTCTAATAGAGCTCTAAAAAATAGATAATGTCTTGGGAAGTAATTCACCCAGGAAAAAGAAGGAAGAAGGGGGAAGGGAGATAGTAAATTCGGTGATTCATGGTGTGCTAAATGCTGGTAATTAATGGAACTCAATTCAAAATAACTTAATTTTCATTACAGTCAATTTATAAAGTGGGTACTATTCAATTGCTTAATTAATTTTTAAATTAATTTGCTCTATATTTTGAAAAACTTGGGAACTCTTACTTAGTTATGTTTTATTTAATCACCGAGTTTCTAACTTGCTTGATAGCATAGACTACTCAGCTATCTTAAAGGGCTCATTACATGCCTACTTTTTACTTATGCCAACTCCAGAGAGGCCTAAAGGTGATTTTGAGTTTATTCACACAAATCATTCAAGTAGCCAAAAATCTCTTTGTGAACCTCTTTAGTGAGAGAGAATCACCCTGCAACTGTAAAAAACACTGCATATATTTTGTTAATCTTTCCCTTGGCTTTCTTTTATTGCTTCTGATGGGGTGAATAAGCAGTATTTTATCGTTGAATTACCCATGCATCTCACAATACTAAGTTTTGAAATTAATACAAAGAGAACTGCATATGCTCCAAATCTGATTGTAAAAATTGTATTATTGTGATGGACCATAAATATTTGATTTTATTCTGTTAATTATTTAGTATTTCTTTAGATGAATAACAAATTGCAAATACTGAATAACTCTAGGAATAACTTTTTTGAAACAAGGGAAAAAGGACTTGTTAGATGGTTTTCAGTTTAAAGACATTGCATACCTCAAGCCTGATTAGAACAGATTTTGAATATGATGAAAAGTCATGAATGGAGACTGTAGTTTGTTCTGAGAGAACAAAACATTTCAATGAACAAAATGACATTTCACAGGCATGCCTTAGGATGATTAAAGCTCTTAGAGTCGACTTGCTTTATAAAAGTTTAAGTGTTCAATAAAATAATTCCCTACTGAATTTATATAGAAAAGTATTTTGACTGAAGTTCTCAGTTATGCTATGGTAGGGAACAATTTCAAGATGAAAACATGACCTAAACAACTGATGCTGAATTATCACATATATTTGCACATACCTCACACATGCTGCAAATAATCTCTACAGGATAATTTCCTGACCACTTCTAAAACACCTGAGTGATTTCCCTGCAAAAGCTGCCTCTTAGATGACTAAAATCCAGTAAAGATCCTTTAATATTACCAAAATATTGCCAAATCTAATATAATCTGATTATGTAGTCATAATCTGATTATGTGTAAAGTTAGTGCAAATAACTCAATGATAACATAGATACTAAGTTGATCAGATTCTATTAAAATAGTATATTCAGTTCTAGGAAACGCATTTTAAAACAGTTAAAAATTAAGTTTTCAATATTTTCCCCAAAATAGAATCAATAAGATGCTGAAACTGTCCCATTAGAAAAAATTTTCTACTCTATCTTGCAAAGTTTTAATCACATACCATTTGCAAATGACATGAGAAACACTAGTATGCATATGAAAGCTTTATTCCTCTAGAAACTTTTGAATATAGTAGAATGGATAAGACATGTTCACAAATATAAGTGTATAAGTAGATTTATTGCAAAAGAAAAAAAAGCCTTCAAATAATTTCTCTATCAGTCACTTCCTTCACATTCTAAGGCACTTTTAAAAAAGTCTATGTAGGATGGAGACAAAAACATACAATGAATAAAAGAAATTCTCTTCAATATATGGTGCTGGGAAAATTAGAAAGCACATGCCAAAGAATTAGTCTACACTGCTGTGTATCCATATATACAAAAATTAACTCAAAATGGATCAAACAACTGAATACAAGACATGAAACCATGCATTGCATAGAAGAAAACATAGGTATTAAACTTATGGACCTTTGTCTTAAAGTAGATTTCATGAATTTGACCCTGAAGGCAGGGAAAGTAAAAGCAAATGTAAATGAATGGGGGTGTATCAACTAAAAAGCTCTACACAGAAAAAAATAAATAAATAAACAAAACAGAAAACAATAAGCGAGTGACTATATTTGTAAAAAACAGGTCCAACAAGGGGTTAATATTCAAAATATATAAAGAATTCATACAACTCAATGATCAAAAAGCAAAAATTCAATTGCAAAATAAGAGAAAACCTGAACAGACATATCAAGAAGACAAATGGCCAATAGACATATGAAGAAGATGCTCAAATTTACTATTAGGGAAACGCAAATCAAAACTACGACAAGGTACCACCTCACACCTGTTAACATTGACTATTATCAACAAGACAAGTAATAACAAGTGTTGGAGAGGTTGTGGAGAAAAAGGAACCCTCACTCACTGCTGGTGGGAACAGAAGCTGATACAGTCACTGAAGAAACAGTATGGAGGCTCTTCAAAAAACTAAGAATAGACTTACCACATGACCCAGCAACCCTTCTTTTGGGTATCTACACCAAAAATTTGAAACACTTATTCACAAAGAT
>PVJI01028473.1:0-16482 GCA_004026765.1 Micronycteris hirsuta
ATTTCGTACATCACATATATACATGTTGAAGGATTTGTGAATGCTCAAGGATATGTTCAGGGCTGCAGAAATGAAACTAAGACAAAAAATAAAATCAAGTTCCTACCTTCAAGACACTTATGCTCTAAACTGTAGTCAAGATCAATAAGAAAAGCAAAACATTACAGTGATTGATTGTTTTAGCTATATGATATCAGTGTGTTAACATTTTTTTTTAAAGTTTTTTTTTTTTTTTTTTAATTTTTAGAGAGAGGGGAAGCGGGGGAGACAGAGAGGGAGAGAAACAGAAATGTATGGTTGTCTCTCACATGGTCCTCACGGGGGACCCGGCCCGCAACCCAGGCATGTGCCCTGATGGGAATCGAACCGGGACCCTCTGGTTCCCAGCTCGCACTCAATCCACTGAGCTACACCAGCCAGGGCCAGTGTGTTAACATTTTTCCTCTTGGTTTAAGGATTTGGTTTACTCAAATCTCTGTGTTAGCTTTGCATGTCACATTGTATTTCTTGGTTTGTAATCAGAGGACACAAACTCACAGCCTGAATTTATGCCTTGTGGGATTTAAAGAATGGCATTTAAAGCTTTGAATTGCCTGTCAACAATTAAAAATTCAGAATTTTATTAAAAAAATCCAGATTTTTTCATTTTCTTAAATATGCTAAGACCCATTGGAAATGAGCCTATAATTCCACAAGGAAATAGTAGTTAGTTATAGAAGACAAAAAGCAGCCCTTTTGCCCTGGCTGGTGTAGCTCAGTGGATTGAGTGCGGGCTGGGAACCAAAGGGTCCCCGTTCGATTCCCAGTCAGGGCATGTGCCTGGGTTGCGGGCCAGGTTCCCAGTGAGGGCCATGTGAGGAGCAACCATACATTGCTGTTTCTCTCCCTCTCTGTCTCCCTCCCTTCCCCTCTCTCTAAAAATAGATAAATAAAATCTTTTAAAAAATTAAAAAAAAAAGCTTCCCTTTTATGTTGGGGTTATAGTCTTCAATACCTGTGACTCCCACCTAGTCAGCTTTTTCTCAGTTATATTAATTGCCTATGGGCTATCGATTCACACACTATAGATACCCAGAGATACATATACATTAGAGATACCCAGAGTTTTAAAACCAGAGAGATACCTAGATACTATCAAATCCAAAAACCAGTGGCTCTCCGTAACCACAGTATATAATCATTGTTGTAGCATTTGAGGTTTTATCTGCTGTTTTGCATTTCCAATATTCTAAATTATTTCTAGTTCTGTCTCTTCTGGATTTTAAATTTGGAGCACTAATCTGGAATGTAAGCCATGCTGCTTAGTACTTGCTGAGACTGGAAAAAATGCCCCCTTATATGATATAGGATATGGTCACATTTTGGTAGTCCAGCGCCTTATTTGGTTGTCTTTGTGCTAGAGGTGACCAGAGTCTAGGGAAATGATTTCAGTTAATTAAACTCATGGCAAATTGGTGCATTTATTAGTCTACACTAAAACTTTCATTTTCTTTAAAATGAAAACAAAACTTTTAAACAGAAGGAAATGCATATGTCTGTAAATCTGCAAATCCTTTTCCCAGGATGAAAGCCTACATAGGAAGTCAAGTTAGGATCAGAAGACTTCTTTGTGAGTCTGGTATCAGAATAAAGAAAGTTAAGTCTATTGTCGTACCTGTTGATTAATTCACCAGAAAACGAGTGTCTATTACTCAGGTCTTCCTAGACAACTATCTCATGACAACCAAAAATCCTGCCTTGTGTGTTTGGTTGGATTTGGGTTTTTCCCAACTCTTCTGCTGTGCATATGCTGATTCTTGTTAGTACTGAACCCCTTAAACAGATGGCATATCTCATCCATTAGGGGTCTGACTTTAAATTCTGTGGTTATCTCACTATAAGCCTCTATATACTACAATATTTTGAATTAACTTTTCATGAATGGATATATTTCATGCTTCAGCGAAGTGGTAATTCCTTGAGAGTAAAAATATACCATATTATACCTTGTAATTACCTTCAGTTATTACACCCTAACCTGTCAAGACAGACTCTGCACATAGGGAAAGGAATACGTTTCCTGAGTAATTGTTGTGGACTGGGACATTATTTACACACACACACACACACGCACATATATATTTTTATATATAATGTGTGTATGTGTATGTATACAATCTTATATGTAACATCTCATAATATTATTCTCATTTTATAAATAAAGACAGTAAAGCTGAGAGAAACTGAATAAATCATTCAAGTTTGTAGCTAGTACATCAGAAGAGCCTGAATGTAAATCTCAGACACTTTGACCTTCAGTTGCTTGTGTCCATGTGTATATCGGGTTGTGAAAGAGAATTGCTTTAAGTTGCCTTCTAATAAATATACCATGTTACCTTATACATACAATATATGAACAATAAATGTGCTGGTGTTGATTTGTGAAGAAAAGTCATATTTATCATATCAATTATTTTTCTATAGCTCATTTGCTGTTTATTGGGATTGGGAAATGGAGTAGATTTTAATTGTTTCAATCATTTAATGCTAGACAGTCTGAGTACACAGTGACTGCTCAATAAAGATCTCACATGGGAAAAAGTGAAGAGAATTCTGGGGGAATTTTGATTCTATAGCTAGATATATCAGGGATAAATTGCTAAAGGTGGGTTCTATCATTCTCTTTTCTCTTTATTCAGGATGCAAAAAAATATAACATCATATTTAATATAGTTAGTGGTGCACTAAAAGTATATAGGTAAAGTATGTGTTATTTGAAATGATTCATTGCAAACAGATTAGAAAAATTGGAAATGTTTTTTTTAAATACACACACACACAAAACAATCCTGCAGTGGATTGAAACTTTGTCCTTATAAAGTCAGTGGGCGTATGTAGATATATGTATACTGAGTGATTTCAAATCAGGAAACTCAGAGAATACAAGTTGAGAATGTTTGGGCTTGAAACATACCCATTTCACCTGAGACATTGTCCTACAGCCTTGCAGCACTACTAATCAAGGGTGCTAAGAGGAGAAAGAAGCAAACCACAGGTTCTTTTATTATACAGCAAATGTGTTCTTTTTTTTAAATTACTTTATTGTTGTTCAATTACAGTTGTCTGCATTTTCTTCCTACCACTCCCGGCAACCCCAACCAATCCCACCTCCTTCCCTTGCTTCCACCCTCCCCCTTGGTTTGTCCATGTGTCCTTTATAGTAGTTCCTGATAACCCTTCTCCCCGCAACCCCCTCTCCCCTCCCCTCTGGCTATTGTTAGATTGTTCTTAATTTCAATGTCTCTGGTTATATTTAGTTTGCATTTTTCTTTTGTTGATTATGTTCCAGTAAAAGGTGAGATCATATGGTATTTGTCCCTCACCTCCTGGCTTACTTCACTTAGCATACCGCTCTCCAGTTCCATCCATGCTGTTGCAAAGGGTAGGAGCTCCGCTTTCTCTCTGCTGTATAGAATCCCAATATTCATAGCAGCACAATTTACAATAGCCAAGTGCTGGAAGCAACCTAAATGCCCATCAGCAAATGAGTGGATCAAAAACCTATGGTATATTTATACAATGGAATTTTACACAGAAGAGAGAAAGCAAATGTGTTCTTAACAATTGGAAAGGAGTCTTACAAAAGAACTTCTCTGTAGCTACACCTCACAACCAGCCTTTTTGCTTTTGTGTTTGCACTCTATTTGAAGTGTCTAGCATAGATGCAAGTGAATGGTCTCAGATGAAACTAAGTGATGGCTGGAAACTGAACTGAGGTCTCCTAGTACAACACTGTATACTGTGTTTCCTGGCAGTGTGTGCATCACCCCTTCAAGGTATTACCCACTGAATTTCAGCAGTCATTTGCTTTGGATAATTCACAATTCTTTATCTAAGAAAATAATGATACAAAACATTCATATAGTTTTATTAGTTCTCATTTATAACTTTATTTTTAGGAACATTTATTTTTCTGTATTATGTGCCTATTAACAAAGGTTTTATTTTGCATGTGACAAAGTGATATATGTATTACCCATATACCAGTGGGGGAAAAGTGAGTTTACAGCTGTGAGTAGATGAAATAGAGTTTATTCTTATATTATTTACTTATTGTATTATTGGGTTGGCCAAAAAGTTTTTTTTTTTTTTTCATAAGATGGCTCTAATAGCACTTAGTTGTCTTTAACTTCATTTGAAAAAAATTTGTTAGATTGTATTGTGATGGCTGTCATATCAGCATGCATTAAAAATGATCAAAATTGGTGAATTTTTATGTAGCCATTTTAATATCGAAGATGGAATAAAATGTATAACATTTTATGAATATTATGCTTCACTATTTAAAGAAAGTTTAAAACACAACTGATATGCAAAATAAGATTTGTACAGTGTATGGAAAACGTGCTGTGACTGATTGAATATGTCAACAGTGGTTTGTGAAGTTTCTTGTTGGAGAGTTCTCACTGGATGATGCTCCATGGTTGTGTAGAGGAGTCAAAGTTGATAGCAATCAAATCAAGACATTAATTGAGATAAATCAATGTTACACCACACAGGAGATAACGGACATACTCAAAATATCCAAATAAATAGTTATTGGTGAAAATGAAAAATGTATCTTTTAATTTATGGAAAAGTCATACAGACTTTTTGGCCAACCCAATATTTTCCATTCAAATGAACAACTGTGAACCTACTTTTGTCCCACCCTGTACAATGTCCTCTTCTAAAATCTTTTCCCTTGGTATTACTAAGGCAGTTAATTAATTGCTGCAGATTATTCTCAACATTTTGTTATCTGGTTCTATAATTCTAGTTTTCTGTCCATCTTTCCATTAAAAATGTTTTGAATTCTATGTGAATGAAGAAAGCTGATGAAAAAAGCTGATCAGAGGTTCTTAGTCTTCTTATGATTTGTCTAATTATTATAATCATTATGCATATAATACAAAATTCCAAACATTTTTCCTCCTCTCCAGTGCTGTGAAGTTGACCTTGTTTGGTATCGAAGGGTCTACAAATTAGTATTCTTCATCCACTGAATTGAGAATGTCTCATACAGGTGTTATTGTTGAAGAATTTACATATTTTAAGTTGGGGGAAGAGCTAATATCTGTTGAGTGACTGCTATGTAGAGACTAGCACATTGTTTACTTTACACACTTTACTTTGTTCAACAAATCTGGTTCTGTGAGGCAGAATATTCCCACTTAGTAGATAAAGGCAAGAAACTTGAGACATGGTAGGCAACTTGTCAAGTTAAGATCCTGACTCATTTGCCAGTGCACCTACCATTATCCTTTCATTATTTCTGTAAATATTTGTGTTTGTCATTTAAAAATTAATTACAAAATGATTACAGTATATATTCTCTAGATACAGAAACTTTCTCTGCTTTTGTCTTCATGTACTATGAATTTGTATAGCATGAGCCTCTGACTCTTTATGAATACATTAACAGCCACAATTACTATTAATCTGTTATTTCAATTATCTCCCTTAAATACATTTGCATCCTATTATTCATACTTTCCCCTCTTTAGTTAACGTCTCTTTATGCACTTTTATTTCTGATGTGCACTTCCTTAACAAGCATCCAAGAAAAACTTGGACTAATGATTTTTAAGCATTTTTATCACACCTTTCTATATTCACCATTCCAACTTACCCTCCTGTTAGTACTCTCCTTTATTTAATTGCTCCATGAGAGTGAGTGTATTGTGAATAATTTAAAGTTGTTTTGCTTTCTTACAGGTGGCCTAAATTCTGCTTGGATCATACCGTGCTCAGATAAGAATTCTTTTTGATATGCCATGTAAGCATGGACCTGGGAAGGCATATTTGGTTTAATACACTAGTGGTCTTAGTAGTTGGGTTTCAAGGAGAAGGGATGACAACACCACCACCAACTTGCTTTAGCAAGACAGTGACCATTTACTAGGCACTCACTGTGCAACAGTGTTATCCAAATACTTTACAACATGTATCTTAAATATATATTTGACTTGATGTGTAAAGCACTCAGAACAGTGTCTGCTACTACATTTTACACAAATGTTTGCTTTTATCATTATCATCATCATCATCTCATTTAAAGCCTTCAATGATCATTGGATGTAGGCATTATTCTCATTTTATGGAAATTGAGGTTAATGAAGGCTGAATAACTTTCCTGTTAAATAAATGATGGAAAATTAATTTCAATGCAGGTGTATTTAATTTCTAAGGTCATTTTCTTCCTGCTTAGCTACACTATGTCCCATAGGTAGGAATGGCCACAAGAAAAAATGTTTCCCTGATTTTTACCTTCACCACATGGGAACCTCTGTTTGTCTTCCCTAGGGGAGCATTCAGACAGGAGAGACTAATCTAGAAACCTTGGCTGATGTTTTCACTGTACAGACTGCTGTACAGCAAAGTCCCTGTGGCCTTGAGGAGGAAGTGGCTAGTTCCGAGGGGATACTCCAGATGTCTACAATGTTTGGATTGCTCTGCTTATCCCGGTAAAGATAACTGCTAAGTCCTGTCTTCCCCAGGGCATTCTGATTCTCCACATAGAACTGGACTCCAGTCCTATAAATGCTCATCTGTCCTCTACTTTGTCCCTTGTCATCACTTCTGAACCTGACACCAGCTGTATGCTATCTATTAACCTGTCATACTCATTGATTTCCCTAAGAAATCAAACCGTCCTTCTAATTCCCCTGTCTGATCTTGGTTTGCCAGAGCTTACTGACAAAATTTTCCCCTTGCAAAGAAAAATATAGGCTATTCGCTTTTGCCTGAATGGTATCAAATTCTGTATAGTCAATATATGATTTTCTGTTCGTTTCAAACTTTATGGCCTTATTGAAAATGAAAACAGTTTGCAGATAACTCTGATTTGATCTCCAAGGCTATATGAAAATACAACTAAAATAAACCTAGGGATTAAGCAAGCTTATAAAGTATAAAGCTGCTCCATTGGTACTTTCATTATTCAACAACAAATAGACAGGTGTACTTTGTAATTCATAATATCAAATACAAACTGATAACTAATTTTCTCCTCTCTAATTTGTTGGAGAATTATAATGGAGGATTATTAAACTCCAGTGTAGCATAATATACTGACAATGAAGCTATGTTGTTCCCTTTTCTGTTACAGAACCTTGAGAAATTCTCTGTTCCTTGGTGACTCTGTTCTTCATCCTTACAATGACTCTGTAAGTGCATGACTTCCTTGCCAAAACTAGGTCTTAATTTTAAAATAAGTAAACAGTCAATTCATCACTTAACTATCCATCTATTAATTTTTTCATCTATAAATTCTTTCATTATTCAGCACTAATACTGTGTTAAAAGCTTATATTAGTCAATGTCCAATCAGGATAACATGAATTATTTTAGGCATTTCAAGTAGAGAGAGTTCAATTTAGGAGATAAGTTAAATCATACTGGATGTACATCGTAGCATTATTTACAGTAGGCAAGACATAAAAACAACCTTAGTGTCTATCTATGGATGAATGGATAAAGAAAATGTAGCATGTATGTATACATAATGGAATTATTTGTCATAAAAAGAAGGAAATTCTGTTATTTGCAACAACATGGATGGAACTTGATTGAGGGCATGATGCTGAATGAAACTACTCAAACAAAAAAGTGAAAATGCTGCCCTCGCTGGCGTAGCTCAGTGGATTGAGCGCGGGCTGGGAACCAGAGGGTCCCAGTTCGATTCCCCGTCAGGGCAATGCCTGGGTTGCGGGCCGGGTCCCCAGTGAGGGCCATGTGAGAGGCAACCATACATTGCTATTTCTCTCCCTCTCTGTCTCCCTCCCTTCCCCTCTCTCTAAAATAAATAAATAAAATCTTTAAAAAAAAAGTGAAAATGCTGTTTGATTTCTCTTAAATGTGGACTCTGAACAAAGTGAAATCATAGATACAGGGAACACAGTGGAGGCTGCCAGAAGTGCAGGGAAGGAGGTGGGCAAAATGGGCCAAGAATGTCAAAAGGTACAAACCTCCAGTTGTAAGACAAATAAGTCAGAGGACATAGCGTACAGTAGGGTGACTGTAGTTAATAATACTGTGTTGTATATTTGCAAACTGCTAAGAGAGTAGATATTAAAAGTTCTCATCACAAGGAAAAAATAACAATGTATCGTGGTGATAGTTTTGCAAATAGGCATATAGCAAATCATGTACATTTGGAGTAATAAAATGTCATATGTCAATTATATCTTAATAAAATGGAGAAAGGGAAAAAAAGGGGTTGTAAGGATCAAACAGCACAAGGGAAGAGCAAGTAGTGACTGAGAACTCGGAGCGGCTGTCCCTGGAACTGAATGTGAGGAGCTCAGTGCAGGTCATTGTGCAGGCCGGGCAGGCAATATCTCTGTTAGTGCTGTCACTGCTGCGCTGCCACTGAGCAGGTAGCTAGGAGCCTTCTCTTCCACTGATGCTGCTGAGAATGCCCCGGAGGCTGCCAGAGATGAAAACTGTTGGCGCACTGTCTAAAAAGCTTTAGATATGCTCTTCCCCTGACCTGAGTCACCATTTCTATTCCTAAAACAATAAGCTTGCTTTTCAACATCTAGCACAAGATGGTGATATTGGGAAGTTTCCAACTTTGTCATTCCCTCCTCTATCTGTTGCATTATATCTATTATTGCATGTCTCCTGCTATATCTGTTACCTGTGTACTTATTAGTCTAGCTTATGAAGTTGAGAACTTCTCAAGGCTGTGCATTTGTTGTTGTTTACACCCTGTCAACTAGCAGAGATACTATTAAATTCTTAACTAATACTGTCAAATTTATTTTAATTGAATTAAAATGTGAAAATACACACAACTGTGGTATACTTTGATGGGTCTAATATGCTGGGTCAGATACTGAAATGCTGTCTTGCAGGTGATGGGGAGGTGGTGCTTTGGAAGACTTCCAGAGACATGACGTGATTTAGGTAGTCTGAGCTGGAAACAGTTAGAGAACGGGAGCATGGAGTGCAGTTCCATGTCTGTAGTATTCATAGGAGGTGAGCATATGGGTTTAGCTTGACTCTTCAGCGACCACTATTTCTTTCTCACTTGGGATATGGGAGTATTGTAGTATCTTTATTGTGGAGGCAGAAGGTATTCTTTAAGATTAAAAAGTATTCTTTTTAGATCTTCTATAGGTGTCTGGCTGCCAAGCTGGTGGAGGTTTTATAATCAACTATTTATAATTATGAAATTTTCTAATTATAAAAAATAATGTAGTCAGACATTCTAAATTATGTTTCCATTCACTTTGCCAAGTCCTTTTCTAAAGCCTTTTGCTCAGGCATCCTACTTCTTCTTCCTCTTCTTTTTCTTCTTATTCTCTTTTTATAATGTAGAAAACTGGAGAGTCTAACTGAAAAAACAATACAACTTAGAACAGATTTAAAAATGTGAATAACTGTGGTTCAAGATAAATCGCAATCTAATACTGTGCCTCCTAAATCTAAATGCAACTTTTTCTTCCTGGAAAAACTCTCTAGAACAAAAAAAAAACATATGCCTGTCTGGCAGAAATGAAAATAACAGTGATAACCCAGTAGTACTTTCTGACTCGGGAAGTGGTCTCTCTGTTCCTCCCACAAGCCTTATTTTCAAGACAGAGCCCAATATGATCAAGGCTAGTGGATTTCCAACCATGTTCCACAGAGTGTTGATGGTGCCTAAAGACCCACCAAGGGAGGAAAAAAGAGACAAAGAAGGCAGTTGCTCCTTATGCTCTAGCCGCACCCATCCTCACCCTCAGCAGATTCACTCTCATTCTTTTAATATATTTCATTCTCTATTAAAATGGTATATACAAAAGGAATTTGACTTCTATAAACATTGTGAAAAACCACTGATCTTTTCTTCACAGATATTAGGAGAATATGCAATTGCTTAAAAGGCTGTGTGAGGAAAATTCCATAGATCTAAACTTAGAGAACTTCTTTGATTTTTGACTGTGAGGCCTTGAACAATTTACTTAACTTCTCTGCACATTAGTTTTCTCATCATGAATGTTGTGAAATTTAAAATTACTAAAGATTTTGGAAAGTAGTTTGCAAACTGTAATGTTCTATTCAAACAACAGTTACAATTTTTTCCCAGAGAATGCATCAGTAATGAAATTCTAGAGGATTGATATAAATATGTCATTACTGATAAACTTATTTGAATGCCTACTTTAATGGTTAATTTTATGTTATTACATTAACATAAATTAGTGGACCTGAGTAAAGCAGAGTGTGCTCAATAACGTGGGCGGGCCTCATCCAATCAGTTGAAGGCCTGAGTGAAACAAAAAGCTGACCCTCTTGAATAAATGAGAATTCTCCTGCCTGATGGTCTTTGAACTGTGAGATCAGCTTTTCCTGTTTCTATGGCAGCTTTTGGCCTTTGGACTAGAACTGGGACATTGACTCTTCTAATTCTGAACTTTCCAGCCTCTGTAATTATGTGAGCCAACTCCTTATGATAGATTGATAGATGATAGATAGATGATAGATAGATAGATAGATAGATAGATAGATAGATAGATAGATATCCTGTCAATTCTGTTTCTGTGGAGAACCCTAATACCCTTATTAAGGTGATCTTGAAATACATTCACAATTCTTTGACACTTTTTCTTCCAAAATGTGGAGCTTAGTTCCTCTCTCCCTTGAATGTGGGTGGGACTTACTGACTTGTTTCTAATTAATGGAATACATTGAAAGTAACAGTGGATAGGTGGGTGATTAAAAGCACTAGAGCTTCCTATTTCCTCTGTTGCATTATTCTGGGGAAGCAACTGCCATATCTTGAGAATATTCAAGCAGTCCTATACAGAATTTCACATGATGAGGAATTAAGGCCTACAGTTACCAGCCTCATGGGCCATATTGGAAGTGGACTCTAGTTCCTGTCAAGCTTTCAGAAGCCTGAAGCTATTGTTGACCTCATCACTGCAACTTCATGATAGATCCTAAGCCAGCACTATGCAAGTAAACTGCACCCGGATTCCGGACCTATGGAAACTGCATGAGACAACAAATGTTTATTTTTTTAAGCTACTATGTTTTATTTTTTTAGTAGCTTAAAAAATACAAAAGTATTTCCATCGATAGATAATTAAAAACTGGCATTGAGTATGCATTGCCTCTCCCCGTTAGGCCTTCCTAATGCAAAAGCATCTTCTCCATCTCTTAGAAAAAATTCAGTTTTGTTTTGAAAAACTACAATTACACTGCTTGCATACTTAAGTTTACAGACTTAAGATTTATAGACGTACAGTTGCTCTGCCATCTTGGGAGGCAGTCTTATTCCAGTTCTCCCAACTCTACTCTTTCCTGACTTTTTCTTTTGAAGCTTGATTTCTCAAATTGAGTTTTCAAGAAGATCTCAAGCACTTGGTTAGATTTCCTATATCCATGTATATAGTGAAGATAATATATATCAGGGTCACTGTCAGGATTAGGAGTAATTTACATAAGGTGCCTGTCCTATCGGGTGGAGACATCATAGATGCCCAAATACTATTACTGCTAATCCTGCTATAGCTAATGATAACAGTAATAAAAATACGACAACCAGACTGGTTCTTAGTAGCATGATCACTTGAAATTATCAAGATAGTATATTCTATTACATCAATATTTACATCATCAATATTAAATTATGGAGGTTATCAAGGTTAATATACATACCTAGGACACAATGTTGAGTATCACAGACATACAATGTCTTCTACACAATGCTAGATCTACTCTTTTTTATCAGGAGAACCCACCCTGTTCTCCCTTGATAGGCTGTGTTTCTCTTATGTAAAGAAACAGAGAACATTTTACTTTTTTAAAGAGCACATTTCCATACCTATCAAGAAAATGAAAGCTTTTCGAGAAAATTCCTGTGAAAAGCCTGAGAATATTAAAAGAATAACTGTTGGAGGAAAAAAAAAAGAAATAAACCATTTAATCTTTTTTTTTCCCTGAAAAGTTAAAGATTCTACTTCACAAAATCTTCTAGAATCTCCAATTTTATTCAAGAACTAAAGTAACTAACAGTCCCCAAGGCTCTAAGATTTAATTTCCATTGCGTAAAATGCCTCTCGCAACAGAATTAATCAAGTTTCACTTCCACTGTCCCATTTCCCTTTAGGAATCCTGTGATATAAACCTTGAAGGCACATAACAAATATTCATCTACTCACCTGGTTGGAACAGCAAAATGTTCAGGGAGGTAAATCATTGGCAGTGATGGGTATGCACTGACTTGGGTATAATTCATCTTCTCTGTCTAAATGGACAGAGTTCCCTTCAGCCTCTTATGCTCACAAGAGCAAATCCATTACTCCAATATCTCAACCCAAATGAGTGGACATTTATGCTTTTGCTGCTTGTGAGCAGATAGAACAAATCTTGATTTGTTTCTTTTTTAAAGAAGTTTTTAAAAACCAGATGTGTGAAAAAGCAGGTAACATTATCTGGGTATCTAGGTTTGCTACTTCTTCTGTGAACACTGAAAAAACAGATAAGAAGGGCTTCTGGTTGCTAACTGGGCTCATTTAAAAAAACAAACAAACAACAACAACAAAAAAGACAAAGCCTAGCAGCTATTTCTTCACAGGGGCCTTTCACACAAACTGTACTTCAGGGAGAAGCCGACACTGAACTGCCTGCCCTCTGCACTGAACTGCCAGATTGCACCGTGTTTCTGCCATCTGAGCCAGCCCTCACAAAGGGGTTTCTGGAATCCTATTTCAACCAATAGGACTGAGGCTTTCCCCATCCAATTGGAGCTACGCAGCTCTAACCAACAAGAATGGCTCTATTCTGACCAATGGGGATGGTGTATTTGGACCAATCAACTTGTGAGGGCCATTCAGGGGACCAGGGGCAGTGACTTCTATCTATATAAGCCAGCATTCCTCTGGCTCTGAGAGTGCACTTTTCCTCTCCACTGGACACCTGAGACTATTTTTGCAGCACAAGCTGAAGAACTAAAGACATCTAGCTGGAGCAAAGTGGAGTTGACCAAACCGAGTAAAGCAAAGCAGAGGACCGCTGAGCTGGGCTGAACCGCCCAGCTGAAGAGACCTGGGCTGGGGCCAACTGAAGGCCGTGCTGTTTTCACAGCCCTGTCACAGTTGAGCTCTTTGTACTGAATACAGTTTCCTTCTTTACTGAACCCCAAATTGGGAACTCCTGTTGTGTTCAATTGGCACCAATGACCATCGGTTGACACTATAATCCTTCATTCACTGATATTCTAGAATTATAAGAAAATTACTTCTGATATTATAAAGTAATTCCTGCTGACAGTTTGAACATTTGTGAGCCTACCTTCTTGGTCATTTTTTTTGTTTGTAGAAGTTTAAGGTATTCTCAAAAGCATGGTAAGGTTTGGGCTTAGCGACAAGGCTCTGAAGAGTTTAGTTGAGTACTTACTTGTTTGTGGAAGGATGGGCCTGGTGTTGTGTATCCACACTGGGTCAGCTTTAGTCCACCTGTGTGTGTTTTTATTTTCTGAGCTTCCAGTTGTACATTGTAGGAATGAAGGATGAGAGTTCCCAGAGTGGCTTTTGTGGCAATAAAGGACTTAACTTATCCCTTCTCTCTTTCTTCCTGTTTCAATCTTTAGCAAACTCTGGTAATCGTTCCAGTTTAAAAAGTGGACAAAGGACAGGGAAGTGCTAATTTGCAAATCCCTCTTTTAGGAGAGACCGTAGGGAATCAGAAAGGATGAAATATGTCTTTGGAAACTTTCTGTCCCCATGATAATTAGCATTCTCTTCAAATTCATTGGCCTGTGGGGGATTTGTTTATGTTTGGGTTGGCTGTAAACTATATGCAGGTATCGCAGGCAGAGAAGCTCAAGGGAGTTTGGGATATACATTCAGAGCATAGTAAGTAGCTTAAACTATCTTATTTACAACATGTTTACTTGGTCCTAAAGGATTCAGGAAATTTTTGAAGTCAAAAGATGTTTTATTTCAACTCTGGTTGCACAAGGAGTACAGTACTTGAAGTTACTCATTTTTAGTTCATTTTGGATATACAAATAATAATTTAGAAATAATAGTATAGCTTGTCCTTTCATTCCTGAGCTTTGACAAATTCAAGGAGGACAATATCACATTTGGTTCATGGTTGGAGACTAGTGTAAGGAAACACCTAGATCAGCTGCAGGTTACTTCTGACTTTGGTGGAGTCAGATAATAGGAATCCAAATATACACTAATAATGCTTTTTTTTTCTGGATGTTGCTGTGCCTGGCTGTTAAGTCTGAAAAAAAAAATACTAGAGAAAGTAATATGGCCAACCAAGCAGAGACTTCTGAGGAACAAGCTGCCATATGCTGGAACCAACCAACTTTTCTTAAGTGCATCTAACTAAAATGAAACCATGGAGGAAAACGTCTGGATTCTAAAATCCTCCTATAACACTTATACTAACCTCACCAAAGCTTCCCTTAAAACATGCCCTTGGAATTGCCTATGCACTTGCTTCTCTCCAACTACACTGTGAGTGCCCTGAGGGTAAGGGCCCAGTTTTGCTCACCTAGGACACACAGTCTCATGTCTGAATGGGAGTAAGCATTTGAAAAATGTCTGCTGAGTTAACGTGCCAGACCTCTTGTATAAGAGGGAAATCTGACTCTCAAATCCTTTTTAAAAATAAGGATAATACATTCAGCTACTATTGTGTCTGACACTGTGCTGAGCACTTTGCCTTTCATCTCTGTAAGTTTCACAACTCTGTGGATGTTGGGACTAAATATGGTCAAATTAATGTGCCTTTAGAGACAGATAAATCTGAGTTCTAACTTGTGCTTTGCCCCTTGTTAGCTCTTGAGCTTAGTCAATCTACGTGACACACCAATTTTTATTTGCAATATGGCTCAATAATTACTTTCTCAAATAATGCTATGAAAAACATTAATCTTTGCCTCACATGTATCTTGCACCCTTTAGTTGTTATTTCTATGCTTAAGATTATTTTATTCCTTGAGTCAGTGAATACTAGAAATAATTTATTAGTTAGCAACAGAGAAGGAAAAGGAATATTTTCTGTAGTCAAGTAGTGTTTTATTCTTATATTTTTCTATACATCAATGAATTCCTTCTAATGTTAATATAATTTAACAGCTTTAAGTTATTTTGAGTCTAGTATATATAACCTCAATTTTAGAAGTAATAATCTCCATTTAACAAAAACATTTCTGATTACTTTTCATTGTCCATTCTACCCGGGATTCAGTTTTTCGATACCTCCTTGTTTCTCAATACAGTATGAGAAACTGTTAGAAACCCTACTCAGATACTTTTTCTAGTAGGACTTGCTGATTATTTTTACATAGCAGTTCAAGTTTCTTCTGCTGGGAATTGGTATTTCAACAGGAGCTAGAAGATACCACTATATACATAAAATACATCCACCATAAAGATACTGCCATTGCTTTATTAAAATTAAAGATTTAATTGTGGTTTAAAATGGATTGTTGTTGCTTTCTATGTGGATTAAGTAAATCAACATTTTGGATCAACACATCTTTATGGACAAATTGTAAATAAGTGAATCTTGAGGAAGGTAGGTACATTGGATATTCAGAAGTGGTAGGAATATGGCATTAAGAAGTGTGAAGCGTCAGAAGTTCTACCCTGCTTGCAGGTTAACAAGGTAGCCTGCCACAATTTCATAGATGCTGGTGGAAAACATGAGATTCCTAGGTCAGAAACAGAGGTCTTTATTACTCACTGTGCAACAACCACAGAAGCTTTATGTTCCCACTTATTCTTCATGTTCCCCAATTTCCACAGGGCAACATAGTTAGATATAGATGAATGCTGTGTAAGTAGTATGTTTATGTCTCACTGAGAAACTTCAAGCTTAAGAAATCCTTATTTTTTATAGTGAGCCACAAGCAAACATGTTTAACATTTGTCCCCAAAAGAGACATATTGATCATACAGGACAGCAAACAATCTACTTTCTGCTTTGGCGGAAGACAGTTCTCAATTACCCATGGCTGTTCTCCATAAAATATCCTTGAAAAGATAGTCTAGTACAGAGCTTGCTGATGTATTTATTTGCAAGATGTATAGAAGTGTGAGGGGTCCTTGTAGATTTCTCTCTCAACATATGAAAGCCCAAAGACTCATCTGGTTGTGAACTAACACTGAAAAAAAGATTTGAACTTTTCCCTATCCGATCCATATGTTTAGCATCCTCTCTCTCTTTTGGATAATGTCCTGACTAAAACAAATTCTGAAAAAGTCAGTGCCAAGGGCCCTTTTTATAGAAACTGAACCCCAGATATGCCAATTGGCAATGCATTGCTGAGACTAGTCTATTTGTTGTTTCTCTGGCTAAGTCTGTGCATTTGAACTTTAAAGGTTTTGTTTTCACGGTCTGTAGTAAGGGGAAGATTACAAAACCAGCTAAATCCTCTATCAGCAACAGAAAAGTGAAAGCAAAAGCTTGTTGTCAAACCAATTTGATCTCCTTTTTCTTGCC
>PVJI01028474.1:0-16473 GCA_004026765.1 Micronycteris hirsuta
CCCCCCTAGTCAGTCCCCACCCTGCTGTCCATGTCCATGGGTCACTCGTATGTGCTCCTGGACCAGACCCTTCCCCTTCTTTCCTCCCTTGCACCCCGCCCCCTCCCCTCTGGTCCCTGTCAGGCTGGTCCTTGTTTCCATGCCTCTGGTTCTGTTTTTCTCACTTGTTTGTTTTGTTGATTAGGTTGCACTTAGAGGTGAGATCTTATGGTATTTGTCTTTCACCACCTGGCTTATTTCACTTAGCACAATGCTCTCCATTCCATCCATGCTAAAGCATTTTAAATGCATATTTACACTTCGTTCTAATAAAAATGTCACAAAGGTAGAGCTCCGCCTGGTCTGCATGGAGAAACTGGGGCTCAGAGTGACAAGGGGCCTCACCCACAGCGCTCTAGCATGAACGGACTGCGACCCTCTCGCTCCCGATGGGGCTGGTGGCCGCACGAGCTGGAGGGGCACCTGAGCGGTAGGGGCCGACGGGCAGGGTCAGCAGGAAAGGCACCTCCAGGTGCTCTCAGAATGGGGCCGTTGTCACGAAAGGGGCCCGAGGGTGCGTGTGGCATCAATGTTCTCCCGTGCAAGGTGGCTTTTTCACGTTTACACACTGTCGTTCAGAAACATCACGTGATTGCCATCTCACTCAACATCTTCTAAAAAACAAAGTCCCTGCGGTTCATCCTCGCCTCACTCACGGAGCAATGCTGGGGGCCACACCGAAGTCTGGGGACCACAGCCAGGGGAGCCCTCGGCTGTGCACGCTCAGTCTCACTCCATTTATGGAAAGGGCCAGCGCGGCTTAGCGTTGCCTCCACGTTTTTAGCACCTAAGAGGAGCTGCTGAGCATTGCACCGCTTCAGATTTTCATAAACACAAGTTTTCCTCATGCTGGACAAATGTATGTATTTGTCTAACCTGTGCTGTCTGCACGACACTGTCTGGCTCACCCCCTCAACCCCGTGCCTCCGCTCCCTGCACTTTATGGCCACATCTGGGCACCGCCCGCCGGCAGCACCAGCCGCTGTCCCCGTGGTGACAGTTTGGGTGGCAGCAAACATGCACTCCTTCTCATTCTTGTGGCAGGCACGCAGGCACAATTTTCTGGACCTTGGCTTACAGGAATGGCACCACTGCTGTGCCCTTCCCAGAGGGTCACCTGACCGAGAAGATTCACGCTTCCTCGTGTTGTCCCTGACGTTAACGGGGGGCGGGCTGCTCTCGGCTGATTTTCGGGGTTCACCCCCGGCTCTCTGACCCCACGGGAGTGTGTTCTAGGCAGCACAGGCCTCGACGTTCTCTGTAAAGTCCACTCCATACACACTGAAGATAACACGATAGTTGTAATTTGGTCAATTTATCAGCCCATCTCAAAGTATATTCAACTGATAATTACTTTCTTCCCTCGCCCACCTCTCCCCAAATTGAATCTGATGGTCCCCGGGGGCAGGACTGGGACTTCTCTCTGCCAAACTGAGATTTTTAAATGTGTTGATTAGCCACCACTCCATGTTTGAGGCTGTGCAACACCTCACGGGCATGAAGGCTTAATCAATTCTCCCCAGCAGCCCCAGAGTAATTTTCATGATCATTCCAAATGTGTTTAGATAAACAATTTCATTCAGGTCAGCATAAGGTTGAACAAGGAGCAAAGGTCCCACGCAAAGCAGGAGCAGAACTCAGGGCTGGGAATCGGGACGTTTCCGTGGGGTCGAGACAAGAGAGCCAGGCAGGAGGGAGAGTTCAGACTTAGGTGTCTGGAAACAGAGCGCCAGGGTGTCCCCAGTGGGGGGAATCGAGTTGCCCGGGTGCTGGGCAGCAGAGAGGAGAAGCACAGCATCAGGAAGAGCAAAGCCGCACGGGTCAGCGGAAGGAATCCGGCTGGCTGGGAGCAGGGGGTTTACAGGTCCGGCGGAGGGTGTGGGTCGCAGGGAACTGAGGCCACCCGGGAAGGCTTTTGAGGAGGAAGGGCAAACACCAGCACTCTGTTTTAGGAGAACTGCCTCATCCCCTGCCCACAGGAAGAGGAGGAAGACTCTGTGGCAAGGAGCCCAGCTACTGGCTCTCCCAGCAGCCCCGCACACCGCAGGGAGAATACACTGGAACAGTTGTAATGGAAGCGGAAAGGGAAGGAAATAGGCGTGAGCATCAAGTCACAGAGCTGCCTGGGCATCACTGGCTACGCACCCGGGCCTGGGAGAGGAGGTACAAGAACTGTACCTGTCACCTCGTGGCACCATAATCTTTAGTGACATGCCACCGTCAACACTCACTTCCCCTCACGTGTTCACAGGTGGTGTTATTTTAAAGCACTCGATACTAATTAGTAGTGCAGGGAATGCGTGGCCCTGTCCAAACTCCCTAGCCAACGCACTCTGGTGGCACTTTCGGAGAAGCAGCACTTTCGAATCCCTGCTGGAAGCTCCCAGCCTCAGCCCCCCGGCTCCCACCGGCCCCTGTCCAGAGCCCCCTCCCCTTGGTCCACTCTCCTGGCCCCACCGGACTTCTTCAGGTTCACAGCTCACATCAGGGTTTTACAGACAGCCTCCGCTTTTCCAGTTAAACCCAGAGTGAAGGCCACCAGAAAACAGAGGATTCAAACGTAAAGAAATGACGTTTCTTCCAAGAAAAACGCCTTTCCTACCTACCCTGTTCTGGTTTCACTTTCTGAAGGTTTGAAAGTGATCTCGTTAACAGGTGCGTATTCACTTAGGCTGGCATTTGGGGCTAGGTAAGAGTTAAACTAGTAGTTTCAGCTAAATATATAAAATTACATACGTCATCTTTCTGCCCTAAGCCACAGTTTTAAAGTGACAGGCTAGCTTCTTCGTGGCAGGAATTACAAGCCTTCAAATGTCTTAAATGACTATCTACTATTTACATACAGCCCACTACTTAATTTATTATATTGAAAACAACCACGGACTGTGAGCTGAATAAAATAACCTATCCCCTTCCTTCCATAACTTATCTGGGTGTGTAACACACACAGAAAGACATTTGGAGATGCCAAGTTCGTGGTTTCTTCAAACTCTATGAACCTTAATCTCAGCAGCAAAAAATGCCAACCCCTGTGATTATCCCATTTGGTGCAGGGGGAAAATATTTTCTGACTAGTCTACTTTACACAAATTCTGATAACACAGTATCATTTGTCTTTCCACATGAATGCCAACATACATTTTCTGCAAGTCCTAAAAATAATCAGTGTGCATGCTAGAAAAGTGGCTGTTTGCACACACAACGTTTTTACATCGGCAATAATATGTGATGGTTTCTACTGTGATTAGGAAGAGTCAGCCTCTTAATTCAACTTAATTTGCTGCCATCCAACAAGTATTTATGGAGCACCTGCCCTAAAATAGCGACTGTGGGGATTTGAAAGACCATCAGATTGATTGACTCGCTCCCTTAATTAGATCACAGTTTTGTGGAGGAGGAAACGCTCACAGACACGGGACTGTCACGGGCCGAAAAGATGGATCCAGGTTGGCGCGAAACTGTGTGACCCGCACAGACGGCAACCTGGATGTCCCCCATTCCTTGGCATTCCCTCCCCTTTAATATTAAATTACAGTAATGTTGCTTTTTCTCCTGTTCTACCAAAAACCCAGAAACCACCCCAATAGCTGAGAGTTATTGGGGAGGCATTTCTCCCAGTTTCCTCCTGCTTCCATCTCCTGCTTCTCCTCCTCCCAAAGGGCACCAGGTGTCTCAGCTCCCCCCCCACCCGCGGGGCCTCGGCTGCGACCCCGGCACACTTCCAGGACACCGCTCACCGGGGACAGGGCTTTACCGAAGGCCGGGACAGAGGAAGGTGGTTACAGCACAGGACAGGGGCTCACTTAGGACGACATGTTTGTACTTGCCAGCCGCTCCCAGGCATGGTGACTTCCCATGGTCCACGGGTCCCTGGAGCCCTGGCTTGGCTGCATGGCCTTAGAACCCTGCCCTCTCGTCTTCCCCAGGATTCCTGAGCTTCCCGCGCTCTCTCACGCGCGATGTCAGACGGTCTCTGTTCGACCTTGTAACTTTGAAGGACAATTTGCCCCCCGCCTTCACAATCCATGCTGCAGGGAATCCTCATTGTTCTGTCAAAGAGCCCGTCATTTCCCTTAAAAAAAGCATCTCCCCTCGTATGAAGATGCCACTGGTCTAGCAGGTGAACTGGTCTTGCAGTGGGTTCTTGCTTTGAATGGACGTGTTAATCACCGTAGGGAGTGAGCAGGGGGAGACGGCTCTGCAGCTCGGACTCGTCCACTGGGCTTCACGGAGGATGTGGGGCCAGCCAGATCAGACTCGTGGGTGTTTGAGCAAACTGAGGAGAGGAAGGGCTTCCCACGCAGTAGGACAAAGCCACTGGGGCTTTGAACTTGTGCCTGATTTGTGTGGGGGGAGAGAACGGAACTGCTTGCCTAGAATTGAGACGTGAGATAGTCAGGCACAAGCTCGGAAGAAGAGTCCGCTGACCGATCAGAGTGTAACTGGAGAGCGTGAGAAGAACGCAAACACGGGATGTAGAAAACGAGAGATGGAGCCTTTGTGGGGCTCTTTAACAGAAGAGTGATTTAGTAAAGGACTATTCGGACAAGATTCATCCGCTGATGCAGCAGCAATGTGCAGCTGGAGTAAAAGCGGGGTGGAGGGCAGAGCAGTCATTGTTCGGGGAAACTGAGGAAAGGAGCCAGGCTGGGGGTCCTGGGAGGGAGCACAGTGCCGCGCACTGAGAGGACATGGGCAGGACCCCCGCACTGAGGGTCCAGGCTGCGGGCCAGCAGCACTGCCGAGGCTCTGAGCAATGGGCTGGGCAGGGAGGCGAACCGGGCAGCCACGGACCTCCCTCCGCACTGCAGGCTGGCGCCAAAGCCACAGGTCCCGGTATCTTCCACTCCGGCAGCTTCTCAACACTCCCCTCTGTGCCTCTCGAGACCTCTGTGCTGCCTGTTTGCTGGCATAACTATAAATAGTTTTCAAATATTTATATATTTTAATCTTTAACAAACTATGTTTATTGCTTTTATACCAAAGGTAATGAATGACAGTTGAAGAGAATGTATAAAAGGAATATAAAATAAAAACCTGAGTGATTCCCACCTGGAGAGACACCCTGACAACATCCCACCATCAAACGCATGCGCTTTCACGGATAAACGTAGAATGCGTTCAAGTGCATCTGCCTTCTGCCTGGCTCAGACCGCTTCTCGAACTATGGCTGCCGCAGGGCTTTACAAAAAGACAAGTTCACTCAGCTGTGCTTCATTCTGCCCCGTTTAAATGAGAGAAGACGGGTGTTTGCGCCACCAGAGGAGCGAGGTTGAAACAAGGAGCAGATGAGGCAAAGCCGGTGTCTCAGACAGAGAGCCGTTAGCAGAAGCACGTTCTGCCCGGTCCCACTCCGTTTGGCCCGTGACATTAACCATCTCCGAAGCTCCCTGTGCCCTGTCATCGTGTTTACTGAGGACGGGCCGGGAAGGCGCCCAAAGCTGGGAAGACAAGTTGCCCCCTGAGTTTATGCCGACCCCAAGACCTCTGAGCACTTGTTTTTCAGGTGTGAGTGCCGTAAAGACAGGTTTTATGGGAGCCAGGGATGAAAAGCACAATAAAGTACATGATCTGAAACCGAAGGCAACAGAATGCCCTGAGATGTCATCCATTCTGTTTAGCAGCCCTGCGCCGCCACGCGCAGAGGCCCCGCAGAGAGCTGTTCTTCAGGACGGGGCACTCTTTCTGCCTGTAGATGATGACATATTTCTGAAGAAGAACAGCTTGCCCAGGACTCCAAATGGAGCCAGAGTCCATTTTCAACTGCGCTGTAGGTTGTGATGTTCTCAGCCGTGTAACCGCCGCTCTTGCGGTCTCGGGTCCGACAATAAAATACGTTTGTTTCCCAGAGTTTTAGAGGCCTTCGCTGTTTGCTGGGGAATGAGGAGACCAGGGAGAAGGGACGGGCTGACTCGGTGAGTCACTTGGGGATTTAGGGACAAGAGCTGCTGCATCCTTGTCAACAGGTGCTGGCCCGGGAAGCTGACGTCATCTCTTTCTCTTTGTACTGGATGCTGTCGTGCTTTCAACCCCTGTTCCCACTTAGCCAAGCCATTACTTACGCAGAAAACTGGAGAAAATCAAACCAACAATGGTTTTCCACGTGCAGAGTTGGGGGGAAGGCTGCACCCACAGTAGGAGAGTCACCGCCCTGGCGCAGGGATGGCTTCGTGCGGCACTTGGGAGCACAGGTGCCCAGGGATCTGGGCGCAAAACAAGAAGCCAACACCTTTGAGTTTTCAGTGCCTAAAAATGCTTAGCAGAGAAGTTGGGGGTGGGGTGTAAAAAAAAAAAATGCTTAGCAGAAACTTTAACTGAGAAATGTGATGGGTGAACTGCCTCTGGGACAGTTTCCCTTCCCAGGAGAGGACGGTGAGTGAAAGCCATGCACACACCACACGTGCGGCTCTGCATGCACCCAGTGAGGCTGCCGGTTCCAGAGAGGGTTGGGCGCCACCCCAGCCTGGGCCGGGCAGAGCTCCCTTCCCACCAGCGGAGGCCGCCCCCAGCCCCAGCCCCAGCCCTGGCACAGGTTCTATCCAGAAAGGAAAGACTACAATAAGAGAACAAGGACCACCTGTAAATCTGCCCTCAGGCTTGGTGACGTCCTGGGCAGCCCTGTCATTGTCACAGGCCCTCACAGGTGTTACCAACACCCTGGGTTGTTCAGGTGCAGCAGAGGCCCCTGTTTCTGCAGGTTGACAGGAAACCACAGTTGGTTCCCCAACAGTGATGGGGATCTAGTGCCCGCCAGACGCCTAAGACCCTGCTCAGCCCTGCCGGGCAACCACAAAGCCATGTTTAGGTGGGGTGGGTCTCTTTCCTCAAGAGCCTTCATTTACAAAGATGAAAATGCCCCCCTCCCCCAGGGGGCGCACCCAGGGAGAAGGGAGGCCGTGGCCTGGCAGCTGCACATGGGGCACCCCCAGCCCTGCTGAATGGGAAGCTGTGTTTCTCCCAGACATCCAGGGTTCACAGGCATGCGGGCACGTGAGAACTGCTGATAGAGGGAACCATGTCCCCCCCACCCCAGAATCTGTGCCCCAGCACTATAAAGGGCCCAGCCCACTGCACGCCAGCCTAGGAATGCACAGGCTTGGGGGAGACCACTCACTGGCAGGACTGCGGCTCACAGCTGCCAACCGGGCCAGCTCAGCAAGGTGCTGCCGTCCATTCTGGGCGCAGTGTGGTCCCATAGAGAGAAGGGCTAAGGATTGTCTCTCTTGTTCCATGTTGAGGGAATTAAAAGACTAAGATGCCCGTCAGCCACTTCCCTTGCCCAGGTTCAGCTGAAGCTGCCAACCACTTCCCCGTTCCAGTTTTTAGCTGAAGCTGTTAACCGCTCATCTTTTGCTTCTGTAAAGTGCTTTGCACCAAATGAAAAAAAAAAAAAAAGACCCCACCTGCACTAAAATAGATGAAAGGGACCAAAAACTGCAACTCGGGGCCCAGAATTTGGAGATCACTCCTCTGGGTCCACATGCGTAAATAAACTGCCTCTTCGCTACCTCCAGTGTTTCGACTGAGTCGATTTTCCCGCAACACCATCCCTGACCCTCTGCAGGTGAGAGTGAGCCAGGAAAGGGCAGAGTCTGTTGTCTGAAGCAGGTTTCCCCTCGTTCACAAGCAAAGGAGGACAGCACCCGAGGGTGCGCAGCCCTGTTCACAGAGCTGGTGCCACAGAGCAGGCCGGAACCGGTGGATCTCTGGGCATCGCAGAGACGTGTCCGCCAAGGGAGGGTTGGACTCGACAGCCATTTCAGTCTGTATGTAAGAGAGAAAGCTCTGGGCTGGGGTTGGGAGGCTAGAGCGTGTCGTGTATCAAAAGCAGTGTGATATCGAAGAGTTGTCATACTTAGGACGCATTTGAAATCAGTGACAGCCCGCTGATTGCATAATGAGGTGAAGTCGCAATCAATTACGCAGTGGTGACTGGCGTTGGGACGAAAGGCACAGTGTTGGCCTTGTGCCCCGGGGCCACGGAGGACCGGCCGGGAGTCAAACCACCCCCACGTCGCCCTTCACCTGCTGATTACGCTCCGCGCCGTGCCGTGCGATTAGGTCGGTGGTAATTAATCACTACGCACCACCATCCTGTTGCTATTCTTACACATGCGTTCTTCCCTCTTTTAGCTTTCTTAAAGAGTCAACAGCATGAAGCTAAAATAGATTTCATTTACATTAATGAAGACCTTGATTAGTTAGTGAAAACGAATTCTGTGTGAGCCCCTGTACCGACGCACACTGACCGTTCCTCCACACGGCTCTCTCCTCCCCGTGGGGTCTTCACATCTGCGTGCGCCGCGCAGTTCCAGAGAAAAACTAGGTGTCCTCGCTTCCCTCCTCCCCGACCCCTTGGGGGTGCAGGGTCGCATGCATTAATCACCCAGCGTGGTGTATGAAAATCAGTCGGTGAAGAGTTACTTGTTCTCCTCCTAGGTGGACTTCAGTTCCCAATACGGATGACATCTTCCCATTCACTACGAGAAGGAAAACAGGGCAGTGATCCGAAGTGCAAGGAAAAGTGCCCCCCAGCCCCGGCATGTCCGTAAGGATGGAAACGGGAACCGGTCACATTGCAAAGGCCTCGATTCCACCCACAGGGTCCGTCGGGCTCGCCTGCATGGCAGCGTTCTCCGACTGGCCGGGCTTCGTGTGGTTCTGTTCGTTGGTTTTTGTTCTTTCAATAAGTTAATTATCGCCACCTCTAAAGTGTTCCGTGGTTCAAAATGCAAATACTTTAGAAAGTAAATCTAAATGTGCAAGTATATGGACAGGGAGAAATAGAAAATGTGTTTTATATTTCTATAAATGTACATATTTACATTAAAGGTCAAAGATTAAGCTTTTAGTGCCAAAATATAAGAATTCTGGTTTGTCATATACCTCAATTAGATACAAAGAGATTTCTTCTTAAAGTAATACATTTATGTAAAAATACTGTTTGGGTGTTATGTTGGTTATGAGTGACGACTTGAGATGCATGAGAATTATTTTTAATTGGATGAGTAGTTTCTGTTTTCTCAAGCAGACTCTCCAACATTTATTTCATAGGTAAGTCCCCACAGTTAGAGCTACCTTTAGTTTAAAAAAACAAACTATTCTAACATTTCACTACATGCACGAAAAAGCCAGCGCCTTATCCTCTTCAGTACGAAGCAGCCAGTGGGGGGCACAGCCGTGCAGACTCGTGGAGATCCCGGTCACCCAAACAAGGGCTGCTCAGACCAACGGTTCAGCCGTGTGCCAAATCTCAGAACAGAAGTGGGCAAATTAGACAAGGTCCATTTTAAGAGAATCAGATAAAATTTAAAATTCACAGAAGAAGACCTACTTCTCCACAACCTGCTGGAACCAGGCAGGCCCTGGACAGTTTCATGCACAGGGGTTGCTAGAGTTCGCTGTCTCCGTGTGGATTCTGCAGGCAGAGCCTGGGTCTCCAAGCAGCTTTTGCGAGTGGACATCTGAATGTCCATGGGTGGCCGGCACATTCCTACAACAGCGCCCCGCACGGGAGACCCCGGGACAAGGGACGGGGACGACGGCAACCTGAGGACAGAACGAACGCCTGTCTGGAGCCACGAGACTGCCTGGTCTGCTTTTCGGACTCGGGGTGAGGCCCCGCAGCACCGGTGCAGGGGACGGGCGGGGTTCGCCAGCGCTCCCTTGCCCTCAGGTGCACGCCTCGGTGGTGTGGGCAGCACCCACCTGCATGAGGAAGAGGAGTTGAGAGACAGCACCTGCTCCCGGCGAGTGCTTGTCTAGTTCACACGTGTGTGCTGCCCGGCACGTCCGCGTGTGTGCACATGTGTGCGCTTGTTGATTTCCCAGTCAGCCTCGAAACTTGTGTGACAGAGTAGATGTCTCCAATTTGTAAATGTCCATGTTTCCTAACATAGGGCATTTTTCCTAAATATTGGTTATCATGACCACAGTTTTAAATGTGTCTTAGAAAAAAATATCAGAAATCCAACGGACATTTCCTTCAATAGAGAATTCAGAAAACATAAATAAATAAAAATAATTAAGCACATTAATCGCCCTAAACTTCATCTCCTCTGGGGTTCCCTGGCTCTTCTCTCTGATCATCCAATTTATTTCTAATTTCTGTATTTGGTCTGGACAATTTTTGAGAAAACATTACAAAGACATCTCTGCAGAATCTCCAAACTGCAGATCCTGATGTTTCAGCCTGTAAGGCTGTGCACGCCAGTCCCCTTGTCTGGGATGCCCTTCCTGACATCCCTGCTCCTCAAGACTCAGCCCCAATGCCAACCTTCTTGGTGGGGGGTGACCCTGATGCCACCACCGCGGCATTTTCCTGGAAGGACGAGGCACAGCTCTGTGCCGCGGCCGCGGTTTGCACACGTCGAGAGTCTCGTGCCCACGGCACTGTCTCCCGGGGACCTCTGCTCAGCCCGAACTCCCCTCACTGCACGTCCGGACCTGTGCGGTCAAGGATGATGCCTTTTCCATCTGCATCCCTTTAGGGCGGTCGGAACACACTGCCTCTGGTTTAGCCGGCAGCGAGTCCTCGCGTCAACCTCAGACAAGGCAAGAACAGAAGTGCAAGCGCTCCTCTTCTTGCTCAGAGAGAGCGAGACAATGATAGGAAAGTGAGCAGGTGGAAAAGTCAGAGACAACGTGCCACCGGGACCTCAGTCCCTGGGCATGTGGTCCCGCAAGCTGCCACCTCCCCGCACGCCAGGCATCTCTGCGGCCACACGGGGCAGCCTCGGGGCCACAGAGGACGCCCGGGGAACTGCCCACACACGGTTCCTTGGGCGCAAGAGCGTTCCCAGGGTTCAGAGCCTCCCGTGTGCGGGTCATGTTTCTGCACCAGTGTCAGCACTAATAATGGTGATGTTTACTGAGTCCTTGCCACATGCTAAGTTCCAACATTTACATTATTGAGTGCACTTAATGATCACGGCCTTTTGTTTATCGCATTTTTATGCTCAGTGTAGGGGTGTGGGAAATGAAACAGAAATCCAATAACCTACCCATGGCATACTGGGGTAAGCAAATAAAAAGTATACTGTATAGCCTTAAAATGAAGCCTGATATTACTATTCAGCTTGTCCACAGACTCGTTTAAAAATTAGCAATGTCCTGTCCTAACGCTTCCTTCGCACACACGGGACGGTCTGCACTCGCGGCCAGAGGGCACTGCTCACGGACAAAGACAAGGAGCCTCTGCTCTCAAGCCCTCGCAGTGAGCACACAGCTCTCTGAGCCCGTCTTTGCTGAAGTGGGAACACCAAACCACTGCCTGTCTGACCTACCTCATATTTCTGAGAAAGCGAGAACAGGAAGGATCTTGTGACCTGCGAAGATCACATGACACAGAAGGTATCTCAGATCTGACTTTCACGACACGGCTCTGCACTGAGCAAGGGCTGTGTGGTGAGCATGGCTCCCATGAGAAAATGGGTCCCACGAAGCCGAGGGACTTGTTCTGGGCCACTGAACACATCAAGGCTGCTTCTGGGCTGGGTGCCAGCCATTGCGTCCCTATCCCCAGCACCCTGTGCCCTCCCAGGCTGCCCTCCTCCAGGTGGAGTTCACTTATACACCGTTCAACCGTCGCCTTTGAAAAAGGGAGGAGAGGAGCCTGATGCATTGGATCCAATGTATCAGCCTGTGTTTTGGATGTGGGCCTGAGTAAAAAATAAGAGGCCACCCCTCACCTCTAGGGGCAGTTTATCCGTCACATGGAAGCATCACCAACCACTGCTCAGCAAGTCCTCACTCGCTGCCACAGGGCCCCCTTCAGGCCCCCCCAGGTGGGAGCAGGTGTGAAGCCTCACACTACCTCACTTGTTTCCTTCTCTGCCCAGATGGGCCAAGGCCGCCAGCTGGCAGCCTCCCGAGCGAGGTTTGCATGAGAGCTCTCGCTCAGAGCTGAAGACACTGCCATCCTCGTCCCAGGCTGGTTTGGATGGTTTCCTCTGGCTCCAGGCTCACTGTGCGCGGCCCTCCGGGGACAGATGGAGGGCCACGGGCACCTGCCTCTGACATGACCTCGGGCCCCAAGGTCGGGTGTCCCGTCTGGGGAGAAAGGACAAGCATTCTGTGTGCAAGTGGATGGTCACGTCAACATGCCAACGTTTCTCACTCGCACACACACGGACACGGCATCTTTGGTTGTTCACTTGAGTCAGGAAAGGAGAGAAGAAACGTGCTGCTTTGCCATGGCCCTTGGGAATCTGGGTTCCTGTTCGGTGGGTCACGTGGTGTCGGATTTTCCTCCCCGCACGGGGAACTCGTTTCAGCTGGGCGCTTTCTGTGGCGTTTGGGCTCCCACGCTCCGATTATGAGAAACAAGAGACGAGGAAGCAGTGAGGGTGACAGTCACCCACGAAGATGGGGAAACCACGGCCTGGAGGCTGGAGGTGGACCCTGGGTTCTGTCCCTGACCTGTGCTGACCCCACAGGGTTGTGGTCATGGCCAGGCTGCTGGGCCCCGCTGGGTCCGAGCTGCTTGGCTTTACCGTGGGGGGTAGATGGACACCTCGGTTCTGTCCACCCTCGCGCTGCTCCAAGACCGTGAAGTGCCGAAGGCTCCACTAAGCAAACCCCCACCCACGGTAGGGGGCCCGTGGCACCGGCACCGTGCTTGGGGGGCTGGCAATGGCTGCAGCATTGAACAGACTAGGAAGCTAAGCCTGAGACACCGGGAGTGAAAGACTTAGCTCTCGGGGAGGCTGCTGGGGCCGCGGGAACAAAGCCCCACCCGCTGGGGGGCCTGAAGCCCCGAAGCCTGTCCTCTGTGGCCCAAGGCCCAGGTGCCCTCAGGCGGGCTCCTGGCACCACCTCTCCTTCTGGCTTGTCCAGGGCCACCTCTCACAGTATCCATCCAGGGCCTGTCCTCCATGCCCAGAGGGCATTCTCGGGTCTCTCCCCACTTAGGACCCCAGTCCTGTGGGGTCGGGGCTCCCCGCGAGCTCCCCTAACCTGTGTCACCTCAGGAAAGACCCGTCTGCAAACACCGTCACCCTGGGGCCCTGGGGCTTGCACATCTCAGCCATGGAGTCGCGGGGGGGAGGGGGGAGGAGCCAGCCTGTGGCCCCACCGCATGCGGTGGCGTGGGGAAGGAGAGGGCATTCAGTGGAAGGGGAACAGGCAGGGTGGGGCGTGACAGCTTTGTGAACAGGAGACAGGACAGACTTGAGCAGCCGGAGCTCAGGCATCAGAGGCGACTGCACAACAAACCACACCACGACCCCGGGGCTGAAAGCCACAGCAACTCATTTTCCCAGGCTGCCTGGGGGCTGGCTGATTGGGTCGTGCCGGGTACACATCCCCTCCCCATGTCTCTCGCCCCCCACAGTCTGGCTTGAGTGTGTGCCTCCCACAGGAGCCATGGACAAGCCACCGGCCAGCCCAACACCCAAGTCGCGCCCTGTCTGTGTATGTCTGCTGCGACCCGCTCATCAAAGAAAGCCTCGCAGCCAAAGCCCAGATGGATGATGGGAGGTGCACTCTGCGGCCCTGAGGCCAGCACGCATCTCGGAGAGATAGACCAAAACCAAGCAGGAGACCAAGGAGGAAGGGCGGTGAATCGTCTGGAACAAGAATCGAGTAACAAATACCAGGTTTTATCTCGAAAGCAAATGGGAAATCCCCAGAGCCCCTGCGGGCAGAGGACATATACGGCGTCCACGTGCAGAGAACAGCCCGTGAGCACACTGCGGACAGTGCATGTGGGGAATGAGGCAGGCCGGCCACGTGGTCAGCATTCCAGCCACCTGGGAGGGAACCACTGGAGCTAAGTCAGGGGTAACGTGGCGATCACGTCAAAGAAGGGGCAGACACCCAAATCGCTTCCAAGCACGAAGCCACGGGACTTAAAAACCTTCAGAACAGAAAAGCCAGTGAATGTGGAAGAGTGATAGAATAGTTCTCTCCGCCTGCATGACCAGTCCCCAGACACAACATAACCATACTTGTGACCGCAAACCACTTCTGCAAGCTGGGAGCATGGGGACAATCTGGCCCGCCAGTTCTGCCAGGGTCTCCCATGCAGCTGTGCCCAGTGCTGCCACCCAAAGGCTCCATGCGGCTCACACGTGGCTTCACGGCACACTGGCCGTGGCCGGCAGGCCCAGCTCTGCTGCACAAGGACAAGGGTGCTGTCCTCGCCATTGGGAGCCTCACTGCTCCAGACTGAGGGACCCCGGGGGAAGCGGGCAGAAGCGGCACAGTCTCCTGCGACCCAGCCTCTGAAGTCACGTCTGTCAGTTCTGCCACATTCTGTTCCTCTTTTGAAGACAAAAGTGTCCAAGAATTTTTGGACACAGGAAAATCAGGTGACTCCTGGACAATCATCTACAGCACTTCGCGCAGATGTACCAAGTTTGTGACAAGGAAAGCAAGCAGGGGACGTGTCGGATGGACAGACGACCTCCCTACTGAAATAGAACCTGGGTCAAAAGGGCCATTGTGTGGGGTTGTCAGCATAGTTGTCACGGGCGAGGCGCTAAAGACTGAGAAGAGGGATTGAGAAAGAAAGGAGCAGGGATGCATGTGCTACTGGAGAGGTGGTCCAAGGCATCCGGAAAGAAAATGAGGAAGCAGCGGAGGGCCTGTAATTGCACATTCCACGTAAGATCCAGGGTTGATGTTCCCCACCGCGGCAGTGTTGCTGCGGTCCCGGCTGCAGATGTGAGTGGAGGCCGGAGCAGCTCCTCCTGTCGAGTGGATTTTTGGTGTCCTTTCTCTGCAGGCGAGACGCGGCGAGACAGGCAACAGGAGGTGGACCGGGAGGCTGCCCAGAGCTGCGGACACGGCAGCTGAACTGCTGTCGGCACAGAGCCACCCGCACTGCAGGCGGCTGTTCCGGGTGCGGTGGCTGTGCAGGATGCGCCGGAGAAATGTGTCCGGATTGCCCAGAAACAGCGGATCTGTGTCAAAATCAGAAAGCAAAACAATATGTGTGGTGGTTAAAGTGGAGTGTGGGTTCGAAAAAGAAAACATCAGCACACAAGACGGTGTGGTTGTGTAGGACACGCGTCCCTGGCCGGCCCGAGGTGAGGCTGTGACCCCGCCATCCGCGGCCTCGGCCAGAGCAGATGGGGGCCTGACAGGCAGCGGTGGGCCGGCCGGCATCTGCCTTATCTCCGTGACCTCAGAGCTTTGCAGTGAAGTAAACCGCCTGCAGTCTAAACTCCAAGGTAAAACTGTCTGCTGAAATTCCCACTAGGCAGGCCAAAGGTTGTCAGACAAGAAAAAAAAAAAAAAGAAATAACTTTTTCCAAATAAAACGTCAGCACTCTGGTGAATAGGCTCGGTGGGCTTCCGTTTCCAAGGCGAGGCCCAGCAGCCAGCAGGGGGCCAGAAGGGCAGAAAATGACAATGACACCTATAAAGTCCCCTTGGCACCCACGCCGGTCAGCACATACCTGTGGCATTTTTAGTTTGGCTTCTCAGCAGCTAAAAGAACACTTTATTTTATATGTTTCTCCAGGCAAAGGGGTTCTGAGTATTTCGCTTATGGGTCTCGGTTTCGCCTGGTTCTCTGAGGAGCAGGGCCCGGCCCCAGACCCGGAGATCAGCGGGCCGCAGCCAGGACTTTCGAAAGAAGCTGCCTTCTTCCCACAAAGTGGCCTTGTGATGTCTGTCTGTCTGGGTTCCGTGCAGCTTCAATCGCTTCATTGAAAACATAATAAAACGACGGAGAATGGACCTGGTGACCCTGTTTCACAGTTTTGCAAAGCACAAGAAAAGAATCGAGGGCATTCAAAAGTGAGTCCACACTTTATGGGTTTTCTTCCCTGGACCCCAGACACCGGCATTGTCTGGGAGCTGTGCTCCTAAAGGAGCTCTGCATTAACATGCAAATCAGGCCACAGACGTCCCAGGGGCCTGGGGCCCTGGGTCCACTGTCCCACGAGTCGTTTTTGAATCTGAGCAGTTTATTCAGGACCATAAATATGTGTTTCACCCTGTGAACCAATTCTGTTTGCCCCCAGGGTTCACACGCAGTGGCCTGCGAGGTGGGCTGGAAAACCGCCCGTGGGCTGGGATGTGCCTCTGAGCAAGGATGCGTGTGAATGGGCCAGACTGTTACTCACTGCCCGGGATTTCTGTGTAAACACAGCATACCCAGGCAGCCAGGGTTTTTTAAATTATTATTTTAAGGTAGGTTTTGTGGTGAAGTAATTTACTTGCCTTTTAAAAACAGAAACAAAAATAGTTTTAGTACACACTGTTTGCAAAATCATAAAAGCCACACTGTTCCCTCTTAATGGACCATAATAGTGCCAGAAAGAGAAACGATTCTGGAGACATCCAAGGAGGAGAAGGAATGGGGTAAATGTCTTCCAGACTCCTCCCCCACCCCCACCCCCAGGAGGAGAAGTTAATAATGTTAATTAACTTTTAAAATAGTTTGAACAAGCATCCCAGCCCCAGAATGGTGTTGAACTCACA
>PVJI01028475.1:0-16468 GCA_004026765.1 Micronycteris hirsuta
ACGGTTTAGTAGTTATGAATAGATTGTGGGCATTCAAAGAAAGGGTCTGTACAGATACACATTGCTAACTGTGACCTGTTAAGGGCTCTTTTTACATATTACTGCTCATTGATAACTTGGTTTATATACAGGCCTAAATAGGCTTTTGGTCAGCTCCACGTGGCTGCACTGAAGAGCTGCCACATGGTGTGTTCCAGTGTGGTTTTATTTCTTCATACATTTGTTCTTTCAGAGGGTAGTTAATGAGCTCCAGCATCAACTAATGTTAGGGCTCCCTGGATGCAAAGAGGAATAAGATACTTCGTTGCCTTGGGGAGCTGACATTCTGGAGGGGGCCGGCTCTGGCAGTGGGACGCGTGGTGGTAGTAGCAGGTGCAGAGTATTGAGGATCCCTGAATGAAAGGGGGCCACTACTCATGGGGCTTTAGCTACACCACAGGTTTACTTGGTATAAAGAGTGTCTAAAAAGTGAGTCACCTGGGGACGATGTGGGTCTAATTAGTTTGTTAGGCCTGCAATAACAAAATACCACAGACTGCGTGGCTTAAATGACAGAAATTTACTTTCTCACAGTTCCGGAGGCTAGAAGTCCAATTTTAGGGCCTCAGCAGATTTGATTTCTCCTGAGGCCTCTCTCCTTGCCTTGCAGATGGCTGCCTTCTCTGTGTCTCCCCATGGTCTATTCTCTGTGTGTCCATGTCTCCGGTGTCTTCTTCTGTCGGGAGGACACCGGTCGTATTGGATGAGGGCCCCACTCTAACAACCTCATTTTAACTTGTGATTACGTCTTTCAAGGCCCTGCCTCCCATTGCAGTCCATAGCAATGGGGGACGGCGTTTTCAACGCTGACTGAGTCCTCCTGACATGGAAGCTACGTGTCTTTTACAGTGCTTAGCATCTAAGGGACATGTTTGTTCACTGAGTGAACGAGAAAGGTGGGTAAAGTAGGTAGGCGGGAAGGCAGGAAGGGCATTCCTGATGGAGGCTGTGAGCGGGGACAGGGGGAAATAAGGGATGGACCTTTGAGAGTGGCACTGCATGTGAAGTGGGATCCTGAGGGACAGTGCACAGTGGAATCCAGATAAACTTGGCAGCTTACAGAGGGTGTAGTGGGGAGCCACACTGAATGATGCAATAAGTAGTGACCGCAGCAGGTAATTCTAGCTTCTAGATATAGAACAGGTGAACAAACCCTCGAGCACTGTCATTTTTCTATAGCCATCAAACTGCTGAGTGTCGGAGGCCTTCACTCCTACGTCCTCCCCCCGCCCACCATGGTATGGGGTTGGGTGGGAAAGTACATGGGCTTTGGAATCAGGCAGTTCTGGGTCTGTGTTCTGCACACACTGCTTACATCGGCTGAGCTGGGCTTCCAGCTGGTACGAAAGCCTACAGCCTTAGTCATGGAGGTTTCACCTTTCTGAAGGCGAGAGGGAGCCGCACCAGGTTGCCTCTCAGGGCTTCCAGGTTCAAAGCCATGAACCCTGCAGAAGCGAGCGTCCAGGGAGGTGAGGTGGGAGTTCTCTGTGTACACTCTCTGCCCCTGCCCTTCCAGTAGGAAGAAACACCGTTACTGTTGTGACCTGTTCACTTGTCTTCCTTTCTCATTGGACCCAAGGTCTGGATACAGTGGGTCTGAAGTCCTGTACAGCACTTGCTGGGGGAGTTTTCCCAGGGTGCTGGGTTGGTTTGTTAGGATGGCCCCAGTAACTGGCCCCATTGTTGGCAGAGGGAGGGCCAGCCTCCTGGAAAGACTCAGGGGTTGCATGGAGTCAGCCACAGCCTCTGCCTCCTGATTGCCATCTCCGTCGGGATCTGGGCTGCTGGTTCTGAAAGTCTTCTCACTGTTTAGATTGGTGGTTCTCTCTGATCCACCAAGACCTCTTAAGCCTGTGGGTTTTTTTTTTTTAAGATTTTATTTATTTATTTTTAGAGAGAGGGGAAGGGAGGGAGACAGAGAGGGAGAGAAACAGCAATGTATGGCTGCCTCCCACATGGCCCTCACTGGGGACCTGGCCTGCAACCCAGGTATGCGCCCCGACTGGGAATCGAACCGGGACCCTCTGGTTCCCAGCCTGCGCTCAATCTACTGAGCTACACCAGCCGGGCCAAGCCTGTGGTTTTGATTCAGCTGGTGCTGACTGAGCACTGACTGCTGATTAGACTACCCTGGGAAGGCAGATGGTCCTTTCCCGCCCAGAGCTTCAGCAAAGGCATGCGACTCAGATGACAGACGGGACGTCTTTGCCCACTTCTCCGTTTCCAGGGTCTTCCTAGCTGTATCTTTCTAGGAGCTTTCTCTCAAACACAACCTACTTGTGTTTTTCATTTCTTTATAGGATGAAGACATGAAGAGAAAATTTCAAAATTTGCTTTTTGAAGAAAATAAGTCAACGGCTTTGCCCCAGTTCCCAGCCCAGGTATCCCAGATGGTGGTCATTACACAGAGGCCAAGTTTAAAGAGCCCATGAGCCAGGATGATGAGTTTGAATAGCCTCTTTAATAGAAGTTTTATTTTTTAGGGAATAATATAGTAGATATTTTGTTTCAGCTTGATCTGCTCTAGTACCCTTAGAAGATTTAATAATGAAGAATATGCTTAACACGTTAGGGAAGCACAGCTAGGGACTGTCATTCAAGAAGTCTCCTGCAAGGCAAGATTAAAAGACTGTATTAGAGGGCCAGATTTAAATGTATTGAAAATTTTAAAATTGGGGGAGTGCTTGATGATTTATTCATTATAGTTTTACTCCTCCCAAGTTCTTTGTAAGTATAAGTTAGCATAAGTTCATTCTTTTCCTTCCTTTTGGTGAATGATAATGTGCTTTTTCCCCTCTCCCCTTGCAATTTTATAAATGGGAAAACAGACACAAAAAAGGCTGTCTTCCCACAAAAGAGCAAGACTTTGGGCTCCCAGTGAAAGGTATCACCGTCTCTTTACACTTCATAATTTGGGAGAAGATGACCAAGAGGAGGCTGGTCATGCTGCTTACTATAAATGTGCACCAGTGAGTGATGGGAAGCCACAGGGAGAGAAGTGTCCATTCGACCAGTTCGTCTGCGTCCAGGGGCTGGGATGGGAGTCAGGTGTCAGTGAGGACAACCCGTAATTCTCGGTACTAGGAGTTTCACATGAAATGCTCCAAACGTACTGGGAGCATATTGGGAAACTTTGAGAATCTTCAATCTTCTTTGAACAGTTCTTCCTTTTTTTCCAGCCTTCTACAAGTCGAAAACGGCTCCTTGAAGGGGAACCGGAGGACACCAGCACCACAAAACGCCTGGCTGTATGTGCTGCTGTCTCGTGAACACTGGTTGAACATGAAAGAAATGTATCTTCTGGAACCCTGCTGTCATTCTCTTTATATTTGTCTTTTTGTAGTTTGTGTATTAGTTATGGGAAGAGTCACATTTCCATAGTCATCAATACACAATTAAAAACCTAATGGTACCTAGGACCTGGGCTTTGTGCTTTGGCTTGATGATCTGCTCTTTAGTTGGCCTGCTTTTTTGTGTAGTTGAAATCATGTGCTTTTTGTCTGGCACTCTATTTTGGCTGTCACCACACAGATTTCTCAGGATATGTCCCTGGTTTCAGCTTGGGCCAGATGCATATAAATTCTAAAGGCTCCCTAGAAAGTTCCAGGGAAAGGGGCACGGTGAAATTGGGGTGGAGTTCTTAGAGACTGCTGGCTGCCAAAGTCCTCCTGAGATAGTAGGTATGTGGGTACATGGACCTGTTTTAAATTCTCACCCTCACTCTCATGAAGATACAGGTCCACAGTTATGCTCAGGGAAATATGCTAGAGAATGTGTGATTCCACTTATGAGGCACCGAGAGTAGTCAGACTCACAGAGACAGAAAGTGGAAGGGTGGTTGCTAGGAGCTGGGGGTAGGGGAAGTTTTGGGTTAGCAGATACAGGGTTTCTGTTTTGCAAGATGAAACGAGTTTTGGAGGTAGATGGCAGTGATCACTGTGCAACAATGTGAATGTACTTAATTTCATTGAACTATGTACTTAAAAAATGGTTAAGATGTTAAATTTTGTTATGTATATTTTACCACAATAAAAATTTTTTAAAAAGAAGATACAAGACCACAGTCCCTGAAACCTTGGCACCAGATAAGTTGTAAAACTCAGTATTTTTGTGATTTTAGGATCTGCTGTACTATGTGTGATAAGCAACAGAGTCCTGTAACCAAACATTAATATTTGTGTAGCAGATATTCTCAGTAAAAGGGATAGAGAAGACTTTAAGGCATATCAGTTCAGTCTTTTCTGTCAAATGAGTTAAGGGTGACTCATTTTCAGAGACCTTTGGGTTTTAGAAATGCAGATGGAGCGTGTGGGTGTGTCCTGCTGACCCAACAATGATCTAGGAGGCCCCTGTAAAGCCCCTCCCTCGGTTGGTCTTGTCTAGTCCTCAGAGTGATTCTGTGGGCTATGTCCTCTGACCACCCTGTGTTATAGGTGAGGAACCCAGGCTGAAGGAACAAGATGACTTGTCCAGTGTCACACAGTTGTTAGTGGCAGAGCTGGGACCCAGCGCAGGTCTTTCGGACTGTAATATTCCTCATTTCCTTAGTCCCCTATTTACTTAGACTCAGAGATGCTGACTCTGACAAAACTCAAAAGAGACTGATGTCTAAATCTTAAATGTTAGTGTGTTCAGTTAGAGGTGGGTACAGCCCTATCATCTGAAAGTTGGGACACCTTGCTTGTAAGGAACAAGAGGCCCATTCAAGTTACTTCATGGAAAAGGATTTGTTTTCAAGGTTGCAGATGGCTGGACCTGGGAGTGACCAGGACCCCAGATGGCTGCCTCCTCTTGTTTGACCCACTCAGTTTGCTTCTCTTGTAACTTCCGCTGGTTGATGCCACATTGTAGCTTGCTGGCCATGCCATAAAACGAGTGCCTCAGTTCAGATGCCACTGGTGAGCCAGCCAGGCCAGGGTCCGGGGCACACAGCTGTTGCCCCAGGTGGCGGGGGTAGTGGTTGGCATTTTCCGTTAGAAGGGTGTGCAAGTATTCTGAGGCTTAGCTGGCCTGGGGACAAGATGGGGATTTAGGTGGTTTTCATATTTAAAGGAATGGGGTTGAGATTGCCAAGTTAGATGGGGTTTAGCTCATTTGAATAATGTTCAGGCTATGGTTTCTTGGGGCATTTTTCTCTCTGGGGCAGTCAGCCAGCTCTTCTGTTTCTAGAGCACTTTGTATTAGCTTCCTCCGACTATACCTACCACAGCAGGCTGAATAATGACTCCCAAAGATGTCCTCATCATAGTACCCAGAATTTATGAATGTGTTCCTTTTCATGGCAAAAGAGACTTTGCAGGTGGGAGTCTTGAGATGGGAAGATTGTCCTGTCTTCTTGGAGTGGGCCCAATGTCATTACGATGTTCTTTTTAAGAGGGACACAGGAGGAGTCAGTCAGAAGAGATGGGGTGAAGTGTTTTGAAAATGGAGAGGCCACAAACCAAGGAATACAGGTTTCCACTGGAACCTGACAAAAGGCAAGGAAATGGATTGTCCCCTAAGAGCCTTTGGAAGGAACCAGTCCCTACGCCTTAACTAGCCATGTGAAACTATAAGAGAATAAGCCTGTGCTGTTTGAAGCCACCCAATTTGTGATAATTTGTTACAGCAGCCATAGGAAGCTAACATACTCACTGGTGGGGAGGTATCAGCTGCTGATATAAGGCCATGTGACATTCACTTTATAACCTCTATTTCTTGGGGGTAGGGTCCTCCATCCCATGACATGGGGGAGGGGGAGAGGATAAAGCTAAGATCCACCTGACCCCTCACTAGGAAGCTGAAGGGGTGCCCAGAACAGGGGTGTCAAACTCATTTTCACTGGGGGCCACATCAGCCTCACTGTTGCCTTCAAAGGGCCAAATGTAACTTTAGGATGGTATAAATGTAACTACTCCTTAACAGTTAAGCGAGAACTTGGTGCTGCCACTGGTTAGAAACAAGGTGCTGTGCTGGATAAAACCAGGTGGAGGGTCGGATTCAGCCCAAGGGACTTGTACTTTGCCACCTGTGGCCTAGGTGCTTTCCCTGGTAGAGATCATCCCACTGGCCACCCAGCTGAAGATGACCGCAGGACTTTGAAACTTGAGCAAATGGAGGTGGAGCAAATGGATGACAGCATTAGTGGTAAGAGCAATATTGTGCTAATCTGAATTCTGCATTTTCTGACTTTGGCTTTGGACAAGTTACTTCAAAACGGGTGCAGTAAGAGTACCAACCTCATGGTGTTTATGAGTATTCAATGGCAGAAGAGCTATTTAAAGTACCTGGCAAGTACATGGTAAGGGATCCATCAGTGTTGGCTTCCGTCATTAAAGGTGGGAGGGCCACATCTGTAGTCAGGGGGAGCCATTGAAAGTTCTTAAGCAAGGAAGTATCATCTGTTCAGCTTTTTGGAGGGCACACAAAATGGGTAGATAATTAGATGCCTTTGACAAAGCAGATTTGAGGAATGCGAGGTCTGGGGTGTGTGGTGGGAGCAGAGGTGGAGGGACATTTCCCAGTGGCTGAGGTAATTGCCACTTTCTTCTGAAGAACAAGCATGTTGCTCTATGGTGGACCTGCTGTGTGTGTGCATGTGATGGTGCAGTGGATAGTCTTAACTGTGCCAGTCCTCCACCTTATACCTCTTATTCTAACTGCATCCCCATTTTTCTGGGGAAGACATCCCTCATCCCACTTGCCCCCACTCCATATCCTTCAGGAGACCTTGACTGCACCCGTTTCCTAGAGATGCTCTTTATAGCCAGGTCTGGCCAAACTTGTGATTGGCTCGGGCAAGGGCATGTGACTCAAATGGGAGCAATGAAAGTTAACCCTGAGATTTTGGAGGGAACAATTGGGAATCAGCTCCTGCTTTCCTGGTCAGATATGAGGTAGGACACTGTGGGAAGAGAATGAAGTCATCACAGGGAAGCAGAGCTGAGATTGGAGAAAGACTGAAGTTACTGTTTGAATGCCTAGATCTGGCTATGCCTGAAATAAGGTACCACCCCAGGACTTTTCAGTATGTTCTCTGTCTTATTTTACTTCAGGCTGAGATATGTGTGTGTGTGTGTGTGTGTGTGTGTGTGTGTGTGTGTTTTGTCACTTGTATCTGGAAAAGATCAGACTAATAAATTCAACCATTTACAAACTCCAAGAGAAGCTTGGAGACTCCTTTTTGCCCCTAAAAAAGTAATGTTTTACTAGGGAAAACATTCTCTACTCCTGTTTTTCTGCCAACTTTAGGGTTTTCAGAGAGGTTTAGGGCAGAGAATGGAAAGCAAAGATGTGGGAAGTAACAGTTCTTCCAGCTGCAAGGTTGAGTGAACCCCTCCCAGCTAATTACACCACACGGTTTGGGAGCAGAGCCCCTTTCATTAAACTTTTAGGAGTCTTGGAAGGATAGGGCCAGAGTCATATCAGTGAAGCTTGAAGAGCTTGGTGTGGGCCAGACATTGTGCTCAGGGACACTCACGTGTCGTCTCCTGAAAGCTCATCTCTATGAGTTATTACTGCCACTCTCCCTTTGCAGACTTAGAAATCGTGGTTCTCTGGCTCAGTAGCTCAAATTTTCCCAGTCTGAAATAGATGGAGGCGAGACTTAATTAAGCAAAACTATTTTTCAAGAGGTCTTGACACCCTATTACCACTTGGTACGTCTTAGGTGCGTTGTTGACATTTTATCTGGATTATTTCATTGTGTCCTCCCAACATGCCCTAGTTGTCAGACCTTCCTGATTAAGGAGAAACAGACCCCCGGACACCTGACCTTGGCTCACGCAAAAGTTAGGAGAGATGCGGGATTCTAAGGGTCTTAATGGAGCCTGGCTCTCCCAGAGACACCGGCATTCACTCTACCAATTACGCTAGCGCACGTGCTCGCACACCTCCACGACCTCTCATCATCATAGACATGTCTTCGCCCGGCACTTCTTGGGGGTAATTCCATCGTGTCCAGACTTTCGTTCCAAGACCAGCGTACAGGGTGAAGCAAAAGCAGCAGTGCCAGAAGAGGCCGAGGAACCAGGCCTGGGGTCGTCCGCAGTGCGGCAGGCGGCGGCGCCGAACCCGGAATGGCTAGCGCTCCAGCGGGGCTGGACGGGAGCAGAGGGGGTGGGTGCCACGCCGGGAACAGCGGCCGGCTAAGAGGGCGCGAGGCGGGGCACGCGGGGAGGGGGCGCGGCGAGTGCGCGCTTGCGCGGTGGGTGGGGGGTGTTCCGCGGAGGCGCGCGGGGAGCGGGCGCGGCGAGTGCGCGCGTGCGCGGTCGCGGGGGAGGTGGTGTGGGTTGCCGCGGCGGCGCGCGGCACGGCGGGAACATGGCGCGCGGAGCCGGCGCGCGCGCCTAGCTGGCGGGACCGTTAGCTCGAAGCGGACACTGCCCGGGGCCCGCGGGGATGGAGCAGTTACCGCCGCCGGCGCTCGAGCCAACCCCGGGGCCGACCCCGGCACGGAGTCGTAGGCGGCGGGAGCCCGAGTCGCCGCCGGCGCCGGTGAGTGCGTGAGGGGCGCGGGCCGGGAGACTTTCTTTGTGAAACTCCGTCGGTGCGAGCCGGGCCGGGCCTCCGCGGCTGACTAGCGCCCGCGAGGCGGAACCCGCCCCGCCGTAGGGGTTCGAACCCCGCCTTGCATCGCTGGGCAGCGGGACCTGGTCTGTCTCCTGCCCCAGCTTTTGCGGGATTTTATGTGCGCGCGCCGGGGTTGGGAGCGGGGGCTAGCGGTATACAGTCGGCGCCTAATGCGCGCGCTTACCTCCGTTCTTGCGGGGCGGCGGGCCCCTGAGCCGGGGCCCACGGGAGAGGTAGGCAGCAGCCGCTGGGAGACAGGTGTCGGCGCAGTCGCGGAGGCTCAGGTGCAGACATCCCCAGGTGGAACCTCAGTGAGTGAGCTGTCCGTCCTAGGAAGGAAGCAAGTCTGCCGGTGGCTTAGTACAGAATGATTCAGGAATGTTTGTAAACATCCATCCCAGCTTCGTGGTGTGTTTGGAGTATTGGTCAGGGTGAAGGATGCTGAGCGAAATGGACTTTGGAGGTGTGGCATCTTGCTGAATGGGATAGGCAGCCCTGAGCATTGGGTTCTCAAAACAGCCCGGGTCTAGGAGCCGTTGATGAAAATACAGGCGTCACGACTCACCCCAGGCCCACGGACTCTTCAAGGCATAGGAGCAGATTTTGAATTTTTAACAAGCTCCCAGGTTATGATGATCAGGCACGTTTGAGAGGCACTGTGCTCCTGTGAGCAGGGGCCTGTTCTGTTTACAGCTCACCGTGGCATCCTGGTACCAGGTGCGGTGCTCGGCACGTGGCAGAAGGTTAGTAAATATTTGTAGGAAGACTAAACGACTTAGGGAGTTTCCAAAATCGTTCTTGAGATATTTTCAGGAGCTTTTTGAGATAATGTGATTTTTATCAGGTTCCAACATAACTTTTGTGACGATTTGTAATGCCTTGTTTTGAGTATGTTGTAGTCAAAGCAGAGGATACATTGTTTAGTATAAACCATAAACTATGTGTACCCTAGCTAGGTTAAAACTAATTCTGAAACAAAATTCTGAATAAAAAGCTTGCATGCTCCGCCCGCCTCCCCCCTCCCAAAATTGCATGTTTCTTTCTCTCCATCATTTGGGAACACTAGGCGTATTAGATTTTGTTCTTTTCAGGCAGGTAAATATTTACATTTTCATCAAAGCAAATCTGAATTATTGTTTATTTGGAAAAGTTGGAGATTAGTTTAAACTTCTGAGTATTTGTCCTCTGTAGATAATATTTTGAAATTGAGATTTATATTTAGTTCAGAGTCAATGCTTAAATATAATTATTTGATTGGATGTTATTTGATATTTTAGGTTTTTTCATGTTTTTTAAATTTCAGTAGTTGATTTATTTCATTAGCTTCTTTTTTTGTTCACTGACAAAATATGAATGTGTAGGAAGTCAAGACTTTAGGAGTTGAGGTTTCATCTAAATAAGTATTGAAAAATTAGATGCTTTATTGTCTTAGTATGACATTTTTGTACAATAGTTTGTGTGGATGTTATTATTAGTATTTTTAATCCTCACCCGAGGACGTGCTTACTGATTTTAGAAAGAGCGGAAGGGAGGGGGAGAGAGAGGGAGAGAAACATTGATTGGTTGCTTCTCCTATGTGGCCTGACCAGGGGCCAAACCTAAGCATGTGCCCTGACTGGGAATTGAACCCTCAGCCTTTTGGTTTATGGGACAACGCTCCAACCAACTGAGCCACACCAGCCACGGCTACTTTTTAATTTTTAAAACTGTGGTATAATTGACATATAACTTATTAGTTTCAGGTTTTCATCAGAATAATTTGATATTTGTATATATTACAAAAATATCACTACGATTAGTCTAGTAAACATCCAGCACCACAGATAGTCACAGATTTTTCCCCCCGTCATGAGAACTTTTAAGATACACTCTTTAACAACTCCCTCATATACAATATGGTACTATTAACTAAAGTCATCATATGCCATGACTGGCTTTTTAAAAAAACTGCTTTGTTGAGATTATTTACCTACCATAAAATTAAAGTCGTTAGTGTACAATTCCCACTTTATAGTATACTCACTATATGTCCAACACCACCATTATGTGCTTTCAGAGCATTTTCATCACCCCACAAAGAGCCTGTACCCATTAGCATTCCTTGTTGGCCTTTCTCTTGGCCCCTGGCAATAACTAACCTACTTTCGGTCTCTATGAATTTAACTATTCTGGACATTAACCATAATGTAACATGTTGTCTTCTATGACTAGTTCTTTCACTTAGCACAATTTTTTTTGGAGGCTCATCCATGTTGTAGCATGTATCAGTAGGCTATTCCTTTTTATTGCTCAATAATCTTTCATTGGAAGGATATACCGCATTCTGTTTATCCATTCATCTGTTGAGAGATGTGAATTTTTCTACTTAAAAATATTTATTTTTAGAGAGAGAGGAGGGCAGGAGAAAGAGAGGGAGAGAAAGTTAAGTTCTGTAGCTTTGTACTTCTTTTTCAAGAATGTTTTGGCTTTTCTAGGTCCATGGGTTTTAGGATCAGTTTATCAATTCTTGCCAAAAAATAGCTGGGATTTTTATAGGGAGTATGTTTAATCTATCCTTTCAATGATGTTTTGTAGTTTTCAGGTCCAAATCCTGCACTTCTTTTTTTTTTTTTTTTTTTAAGATTTTATTTATTTATTTTTTAGACAGAAGGGAAGGGAGGGAGGGAGAGAAACATCAATGTGTGGTTGCCTCTCATGTGGCCCCCACTGGGGACCTGGCCTGCAACCCAGGCATGTGCCCTGACTGGGAATCGAACCCGCCACCCTTTGGTTCGCAGCCCGTGCTCAATCTACTGAGCTACACCAGCCAGGGCCAAATCCTGCACTTCTTTCAAAAATTTATTCCTAAGTATTTTATTGTTAGATGCTGTTGTATGTGGAAGTTTTTTTTTTTTTAAATTATTTTGTATTGTTCATTTTTCATCACTGTTCATTGCTACTACATAGAGGAAATACAGTTGAGTTTGGGATATATCTTTTAACTTCATTATTTAGTGGTAGACTGATCCAGTATTCCATTTCAAATCCCCACCTCCACACCAAAATAATGAGGAAGAATTGTCTTTGAAAGCTTGAGTATGGATACAGATCTAGATTCACATTTCTAAGTTTTGGCTCTGTTACTTACTGTTATTTGTCAGTGAGTTTTGACAAATATTAACTATTATGTCTCAGTGTTCTCATATATGTAATGGGGCAGTAGTAGCCACCCCAAAGAATTGTTAACTAAAAGAGAATGTAAGTAGGTATTTAGAACAATGCTTGCATGTGGTAGGGATTTGGTATTTGTCGTTTATCTTCTTGTGTTAATTAATTCCATTTAAAAGCATGCCAAAAAACAAAAAAGCAAACAAAACACCAAATGAAAACAAAAATAACCAAAAAAACTACACCCTTAAACAAACCCAAAACCACAGACCCACATACACATTCAAAAAAAAGAAAAAAAACAAACCCACAGACAAAAACCTCAAACCTCTTCCTGTACCTATCACTTTTCTGTGACCCAAGAAAACTCTGTGAGTGCTTGAGGAATAGTGAGAGACGAAGTCTCTCACACCACACTGTTGTATGTGAAAGCTTGCTGTATCTAGGCTGCATATAATGTTTGATATGTATTTGTAATTATTATTAAAAATAATAAGTATAACTCAAAGCTGTTTTTATCCCATAGTTTTTATTTAATATACTGTTTATTCACTACTTATTTTTTTCTAAAAACAAAAGTGCTACAAAACTAAATTAAATTAATTCTTGTTTCTTTTGAATGATAGCTATTTAAAAAACTGTTAGAGACAAAGGTTGATGTTTGAACTTAAATTTAATAGTGCTTTTGGTTTCTCTTCAGTAGGTAGAGTAGATTGCTCTTGTGTATGGGAAGAAATCAGAGAAACAATGTAGCCCAAATATAATGCTTGGAATGTATCCTTTTCATTGAAAATGTATTCACTGTGAACAAAAGAAAAAAATTGTTTACACTGGCAATACTATTTTTTTTAAAAGATTTTACTTATTTACTTTTAGAGAGAGGGCATGGGAGGGAGAAAGAGAGGGAGAGAAACATCAGTGTGTGAGAGATACATTGATTAGTTGTCTTTGGCACACCCCCAAGCCGGGACCGATGCACCACCCAGGCATGTGCCCTGACTGGGAATCGCACCAGCAACCTCTTGGTTCGCAGGCTGGCCTCAATCCACTGAGCCACACCAGCCAGGGCTGGACATACTATTTTTTAAAAAATCATGTTTTACTAATTATGCTATTACAGTTGTCCCAAATTTTTCCCCACGTTCCTCTCCACCCAGGCAATCCCACCTCCCACTCCCTGAGGCAATCCGCGCATTGTTGGTCATGTCCGTGGATCATGTGTATAAATTTTTTGGCTACTCCATTCCTATACTGTATTTTACATCCCCATGGCTATTCTGAAACTACCTGTTTATACTTCTTAATCCCCTCACCTCTTCACCCATTCTCTGATTGCCCCCTATCATCTGGCAACCATCAAAATGCTTCTTGTTTGCTTAGTTTTCTGTCTCTGTTCTTGTTTGCTTAGTTTGTTTTTTAGATTCAATTGTTGGTATGTATTTATTGCCATTTTATTGTTCATAGTTTTGATCTTCTTTTTCTTAAATAAGTCTCTTTAACATTTCATATAATAATGGTTTGGTGGTGATGAACTACTTTAATTTTTTCTTGTCTGGGAAGTTCATTATCTGCCCTTTGATTCTAAATGATATCTTTGCTGCATAGAGCAATCTTGATTGTAGGTCACTACTTTTCATGACTTCGAATATTTCTTGCCAATCCCTTCTAGCCTGCAAAATTTCTTTTGAGAAATCTGCTGACAGTCTTTGGGAACTCCCTTGTAGGTAACTAACTTCATTTCTCTTGTTGCTTTTAAGAGTCTTTTTCTTTAACCTTTGGCATTTAAAAATGGTTTTATTTATGTATTTTCAGAAAGAGGGGAAGGGCAGGTGAAAGAGAGGGGTAGAAATATCAATGTGTGAAATATTGATCAGTAGCTTCTCACATGCCCCCAACTGGGGATCTGGCCCACAATCCAGGCGTGTGCCCTGACTGAGAATCAAACCAGCAGTATTTTGGTTCACAGGCTGGTGCTCAATCCACTAGCCATTCCAGCCAGGGCACCTTTGGCATTTTGATTATGATGTGTTTTGGAGTGGGCTTCTTTGTATCCATCTTGTTTGGGATTCTATGTGCTTCTTGGACTTGCATTTCTATTTCCTTCACCAAATTATGGAAGTTTTCTTTTATTATTTTTCAAATACGTTTCCATTTCTTGTTCTTTCTCTTCTTTTTGTGAGGAGAAAACTTCTCTTTGTCTCATTTTTTAGATTCTTTTTTCCTTTTGTTGTTCTGATTGGTCGTTTCTTTCTTCCTTATGTTCCAAATCATTGATTTGATCCTTCGCTTAATTCACTCTATTGTGGTTTCCCTGTAAATTGTTCTTTATTTCAACTAGTGAATCCTTGATTTCTGAATGGATCTCTTTCATGCTGTTGAGGTCCTCACTAAGTTCCTTGAGCATTCTCATAACCAGTGTTTTGAACTCTGCATCTGATGGATTGCTTATCTCCCTTTTGTTTAGTTCTTTTTCTGGAGTTTTGATCTGTTCTTTCTTTTTTTAAAAAAATACTTTTCATATAATTTTTTTTTAGACTTCATTTATTTATTTATTTATTTTTAGAGAGGGAGAAAGGAGGGAGAAAGAGAGGGAGAGAAACATCAATGTGTGTTATCTCTCAAGCACTCCCTATACTGGGGACCTGGCCCACAACCCAGGCATGTGCCCTGACTGGGAATCAAACTGTTGACCTTTTGGTTCTCAGGCTGGCACTCAGTCCACTGAGCCACACCAGCTAGGGCTGATCTGTTCTTTCATTTGGGCCATGTTTCTTTGTCTCCTCATTTTGGCAGCCTCCCTGTGTTTGTTTCTATGTGTTAGGTAGAGCTACTATGACTCCCTGTCATGGTAGCATGGCCTAATGTCCTGTAGACTCCAGTGGCACAGCCTCCCCTATCACCCATTCTGGGTACTCAAGGTGTGCCCTTTGTGTGGGCTGAGTATACCCTTCTCTTGTAGTTGAGCCTTGGTTGCTGTTGGCAAGTCAATGGGAAGGATTTACCCAGGCCAGTCAGCTGTGAGGGTTGGCTGTGACCACTGTACACCAGCCTCCGCCCTCCATGGAGGATCAGTTGTGCAGGAGCAGGGTGGTGGTGCTCTGATGTGATCTGTAGCTGTAGAATGGGTGCGCATTACCTGGGTTTTCCTGGGTGGTACAGGCCAAGGTCAGTGCCCACCAGTGTTTTGCCCAGTGCCATGCTGCCTCAGCTATACAGTAATCTGAGATGGCTGCTGCTTGTGCTGGGCTTGGAGATTCTCACGCATAGCCAAGCTATGAAGCTAGGCTGTTTGCTGCTAGTGCCATGTCTGGGGACTCTTAGCAAGAGATATGGGGGCTAGGGAGTTCTCTGAGGCTAACTGTTGCTTGTTTGAAAGTATTTAGGAAGTTGTGAAGCTTGAACCAAGACCAGCCATTCATATGGACAAGCCACTGTAAGTTGTATGGGACAGAGCCTAAGGGATCTCCAGGGTGGGGCTAACAGTGTTAGCCAGGTTCATGTTGTCTCCTATATGGCACCAACTGCTGGCTGTGTGGCTCTTAGGGGTGAGGGTTCAGAAAAGGGACGATGACCTCTGCCTGCCTTTCTGTCTGGGAGAAAGCTGTCCCCCAGCTCTCTCCTTGATGGCAGACACTTTAGTTCCATCCTGTATGCTCCTGGTGCCTTTCAAGCTGCTACCCTAGTGCTGGAGCTCAGAGGGGAGTAAGTCTGAGTAAGTCTGTATGTGGGCTCTTTAAGAGAAATTACTTGGGACTTAGTCATTTCTTCTATTGACTCAGTCCCCACTGGTGTTTGTATCCAGAAGTTGTGCAGACTGTTCTTCCTGGCACTGGAACCCTAGGCTGGGGGGCCTGGTGTGGAGCTGGGACTCTTCACTCCTGAGATAACCCTTCCGAATTTTTATCCACTACATGTTCCACATCGCTGCCCCTCCTGCCAGTCTGGATGAATGTTGTTTCCTTAATTCTGTAGTTGTCAGACTTCCATTCAACTTGATTTCTGATAGTTATGAGTGATGGTTGTTCTATAATTTAGTTGTAATTTTGATGTGATTGTGTGAGGAGGCGAGCTGTGTTTACCTATGCTGCCATCTTGATCAGAAGCCTGGAAATACTATTTTAACAAAGCTTTACTTCCCAAATCACAACTATAATTATATTTATACTGTAATTGAAAAATAAAAAAATTTATAACCTGCAAAACCACAGATTGGAACTCACAGACATTTGTATAAGAAAATCTAAAATCAGAGTTGATCTTTATTTTAATAAAACCCCCTTTTATTATCATGAAAGCTGAATGTGTGCATTGTGTAAAATTAGAAAATATGAGACAAAACTCCATAACCTTACCCATACAGTGATGCTGCTATGAATACATTTTTCCCTGAATCTATTTCTGTGCATCTTTCTTTTTTTTTTAATTATTTTATTGTTGTTCACTTACAGTTGTGTGCATTTACCCTCCCCCCACCCCACCCCAGGCAAACCCACCTCCCTCCCTTGCTTCCACCCTCCCCCTTGGTTTTGTCCGTGTGTCCTTTATAGCAGTTCCTGAATACCCTTGTCCCCCTTCTCCCCTTCCCCTTCCCCTCTGGTTACTGCCAGAATGTTCTAAACTTCAATGTCTCTGGTTCTATTTTGTTTCTCTGGTTGTATTTTGCTTGCTTACCTCACAAGCGTCTTGGCTGTGGCTGATCTGAATTCCCCGGTAGCTGATCTGGCCTTGGTGC
>PVJI01028476.1:0-16463 GCA_004026765.1 Micronycteris hirsuta
TGCCCGAGGAGGTGTGCGTTCTTGGCAGGTGTCTTCAGGCCTCTGCATGCTCCGTTTGTGGGAGTGGGGCCTGTGGTGGTCTCTGAAACAACCTGGTCTGTTCAGGAAACCACCAGTAACGCAGGAGGTGGGGAGTGGGGAGGAATGAACAGGGATGTAGGCTGGTCAGATCCTGGGAGGCCTGGCCTCACTGCCTTCCTAAGGAGCCAGAACTTGGCCCTCTAAGCTGGGCTGGGACGTAGTCAGATTTCCTATTCTGTATTGACCTGGACACGCTGCTGGAGATGAAAAGGTCACACAGCCAAAGCTTGTTGAGTGAAGGTCTGGTCACCTCCTGCCTGCTGATATCTCCGCCCTGGATCTGATGTGGTGCCAGCTCCAACTTGGACTTATTTCTGTGGAGACATCTTGTCTTGGGAACTGGCTGGGTTGGCAGGGCTACCTGTGCTGCACAGAGAAGCCTGGGGGGCAGGGACAGCAGCTGCAGTTGCCACTGGCGGCAGGTAGTCTGCCCGGCCCTCTGACCGCGGTCACTCTAGAAGGCCAAGTGCAGGCCAGGGCTGAGGAGGAAGACTAGAGGGCGAGATGGGGGGCCAGACCTTTCCTTTAGTCTTTGCTGAGAAAGCCAACCAAGCCAGATTCCAGGTGCCAACGGCAGAGGCCAAAGGGATTGTTCTAAGAAGGGAGGTGGCTGTTTCTGCAGAAACCCACTCCCATCCTGCAGGCAAATAACCAGAAAACACCCTCCTTGTCAGGCTTTCTGTAAACCATTTAATACCTCAAGGGACCTCCCCGGAAATGTGCTGGAGTCCTGTTCCCACTTTTCCTTTGAACAGGAAAAGAACGAGCAGGGGCCAGCTGGAGACAGGCCGTGCTGGACGCTTTCCCACCGTCACTCTGATGGGGGGGCGGGGGAGGGACACTGCCTGCCTGGGTTTCTTCTCTCCGCTGGCTGGACTGTCCTGCTGGTGAGAACCCTGGGTGCCCGGTTGTCCCTGAGCCTGCAGGTCAGTCCTGTGGTGCAGGGACGGCTCCACGCCACTGTCCCATAGACCAGGTGATGGCAGCAGTCACTAGAAAGAGACCCATGGAGTTGCCTGCTTTTTTTTTCTTTCTGGTTTCACTTATGGGTGGGGAAAGAGATGGGTAAGAACTGAGCACCTGGCCCTCTCAGGGTGGCCCTCACCTGCCCTTTAAGGTCCAGTAACCCCACTTTTTGACTGTCATTTCCAGTGGGGCAGATGGTATGGCTGAGGCCCCTTCCCCTGAACCTCAGGAGGTTCTTACACCTGCCTATCACATACCTGCCCATCCAGGATCCTCCCTCACCCTTCCACTAAAAAGAAACTCACTTTGTTCCGGAGAGGTGTGACCCCGCCCCCAATCACAGAATAACAAAAGCAGCTCCTCTCTTCACCATGGAGCCCCCAACATAGTAGTGCATTGATAATGTTGCCATGGTGACCATTCATCCTGTTGAACCCAGAGGGATGGAGACGGGAAAAGGGACAAAGATGTCCGTCTGCTAGTGACCTGCTCACCATTCTGGAGGATAAACCTAGTGGCAGGAGGGACAGTGGAAGGGATTTCTCTGGTGGCCGAGATATTGACGATGATGATGACACCATGGATCAGTCTAAACCTTTACGTGAATTATTCCATTTACTCTTCACTCAATCTTTTCGGGTAGGCACTGTTATTATCATCATCCTCACCTTCCAGAGAAGATGGGACTAAGTAAACAGCCCAGGGTCACACCACTAGCTTGGGGAAGAAGTGGAACTTAGGTTGGGGCTGTGAAGTCATAACAAGTCCAGGGCAGAAACCTGGACTTGTCTTCAGAAACCTCAGTTTCCCCGGCGTGAGATGCTTTGGTGGCAAATGGAAGGATGAATGTGTCACCCGAGACCTCAGTGGTCACAGGGCCCATGAGAGTGGTCCTCATTTGTTGATAGCTTGCTCGGTGCCAGGTTGTTCGTCTTCACACCACTGCAAGACAGTCCTGTTTTGTCCCCATTGTACTCAGGACACACTTCTCTAATGTGCTGAGGGTGTGTCTCAGTCCCCACCACCAGTCAGTGGCAGAGCTGGGAGGAAGTCTACGCTTTCGCTCAGCCCCACGGGTGTGTGGGGTCTCCGGCCTGCGGGGAGTGAGTCAGGAGGGTTAGGCTCATGGAGGGAGTGCTGCTGTCAGCAGTTGGCCCTCAACGCAGAGCCGCTAACTGTCCTCACCCAGAAGCCTGCAGCAGCTGCAGCTTTCTGAGGGGCAGAGGGAACCAGCCACACCCAAGTGCTTGGGCCCTCTGGGCCCTGGGCTCTGGGCTCTGGGTCCTGGGCTGCCCTGGTGCCCCTCCCCCTTCCCGGGCCTGCTGCAGTCAGGGTGCATCTGCGACACTGCTCTGCCTGCCTGGCTCTGATGGCAGCCTCCGTGCAGTCAGGGCAGGGGGCGGGGCCCCAGCTCAGTGGCACCGCGAGCAGGAGACAGATTTCCCTAGGGCAGCAGCAGGTCCCTGTCCCTGGGGCTGCCAGGCTGGTTCTCGCAGATGGTGAGCAGCACTGGGTCAGATTCCTATTCCTTCAGGCTCTCCACGGAGCCACAAAAGATGAGGCCCCGGGCCTGGCTCCTGGCTCCTGGCACACCCAGGGGGGGTTGTTTCTGGTGGCAATACTGCGTAGTGTCAAGTCAAAGATGTTGATTCTAAGACGCATGTTATTCCCCGTATATCACTAAGAAAGAAAAAGCTGCCACTTCAAGTGTGATATCAATTGTAAGCGGCACTCCAATTTCAGAGATGCTGAACTGTGTGAAAAAGATGTGCATTTATTATTAAAGCACAGAACACAGAGATGTTGGCAAATACAACACACGGGAGTGTTTGTTTATACTAATGTGTTACGGGAGACATCAATGGCCACAGTTCCAAGCCTGCAAAGTGCTGAGACCCCATGGGCCCATGGCTGGTAGAGCGTCTCCAGCAGTGTTCGGAGAATCCTGGCCTGTTCTCGATGCTGGCCACTGGTCCTGCTGGGCCCAGGGATCGCCTGCGGAACGTTGAAAAGAGTATCGCTGAGCTCCATCTCCGTCACACTGAATTTTAATCCCTGGGCGTGAGGCCCAGAAATGTCTACTTTATAAAACTCCTCATCCCACCCCTCGTTTAGAGCAGAGAAGACCAATGTCAGGGAGCAGAGGTGACTTGGTCTGTGCAAAACAAGCTGACCAGCATTTCTGGACCCTGAAGCCACATGTCGTCCTGCAGAGTTCCACATGAGCTCCAAGTTCAGCGTTCCTTTCACTATCGTCTCCTTCTCTGCCCTTTCCCTTTGGGGGACACTGTCTGCCACTGCCGTGGAAGGGCCTTGGGCTCTGCTTTTCCAGGGCTCAGTTTTGGAGGTAACCTCAGTCTCAGTGCACTTCCCGTAGCGTGGGTCCCATCTCTTTCCTTTGACTGAGGGACTGTTTGATTTGATAACTGTTGATAACCCTGACCGGGTGCCCGGCACCATCTCTGTGTGAATGAACGCCCTGGGTTTTCAGGGCAGGACTAGGTCTCTGCAGAGACACGCTGGGGGGGTACACTGAGTAAACGCAGTGAGGAGCCAGGGCCCCACGCCGCTGCCTGCGCTGAGGTGGTGTCTTGTTCCTGCAGGGCCCCTGGGAGCAGTGCCAGCTTCTGCAGCGTGCCTCGGTGTTCGCCCGCTGCCACCCTCTGGTGGACCCCGAGCCTTTCGTGGCCCTGTGTGAGACGGCGCTGTGCACGTGCGCCCAGGGGCTGAGATGCGCTTGCGCGGCCCTCCTGGAGTATGCCCGGGCCTGTGCCCAGCAAGGGGTGGTACTGTACGGCTGGACCGAGCAGAGCGTGTGCCGTAAGTCACTGCCCACCCTCCGTGGCCGGGAGGTGCTGGGGCTGGGGGAAGAGTGGTGTCTGTCTGTCCTGGAGTGTCGTCCCTCAGGAAGCTCTCAGTCTGTGTCATAATCGTGCCCCTTAACCGTATCCCAGCCAGACAGTGCCTGCCAAGCCGCCACGTTTCTGGGCCCAGTTCCTGCCTGCCCCCTGCCACCTGGCCATTCGGTGCTGGCCCACAGAGGGAGTCCCCTCCCTTCAAGGCTGTGATGAGGCTTGAAAGGCCTTTCCAAGGTCTCCGGGCCATTTCTCCTGCCTCTGTTCACACGTCATGCCTTACTCGGTTCCCCATGACTCCCTCAGAAAATCCGTCCCCCGGACACAAAAGCGTTCTCTGCCTGCAACCAGAATCTCGTCGGCGCGGCAACTTCAGTTAATATCTTTGCTGACTGCCTGTCTGGGTCGACGAGAGCAGGGAGTTGGCACACTGTCCATGGATGATCCTGGAGATCCTGGAAGCTTTTATTAAGTTCCCTCTCATTAAAGCAGCCTTCTGCCATCCAGGCCCAGTGCTCACCACTCCTCCCACCTCGCCTCATGGCGCCTGTGGTTTTAGCCTAATCTCATTGGGTCCCTGGTCATTGACATTGTCACCATCCCCAGATTATCATGATTAAGAAGGCAAAAGATTTATGCGATCTGAAGAGAAGCCAGAGTATGAGAGTGTCGTGATTGGGGAGGAGCTTGTCTGGTCACCCTGCAAGGAGCCTCCTCCCTCCCCCGCCTTCCCACTGACCAAAGCTGTGCAGACAAACAGCCAGTCCGCGTAATCACACAGGACTGACAGAGCTGGGGGAGCTGGCCAAGTGTTTGTACCACACATGCGGTTTTCAGTTTGCATTTTTTCAGCTTCTGAGTTAGGGCTTTTCACGTTTGCTGTGGCCTGTGAGGAAGGGGGCTTTAGCCACTGGGTTCTCCTCTGTCAGGTGGAGGGGCTGCTTGTGTTTGTTTGTTTGAGGTCTTTGGAGATAGGGCAGGGGAGACACCTGATGTTTCTTGGGTGAGGGGGGTTTGGGGCAATTGTTTGGCATCATGAAACCCGAAAAGGGTTCTGGTCCTTTGATTGGCCTGCCTGTCAGTCAGCCACGGGGTTGGAGAGAGAGGAGGGGGCCAGCCCTTGCCCACGAGTTGCTGGGTCATCGGGGAGGACAGGCGCTGAGGTGCCAGGCTCTGGAGGCATCCTGTAGCACGGTGCAGTAGAAACAGGGAAGGGGTGTGAGTGCTCTGTGCCCTGTCCTGGGCCGCTTGAGCGGGGCCGGCTTTGTGAGAGAAAGGGGCCCTCAGAGGAGATTGTGGTGAGGACACCATTTACTCCTCGCTTGGCCCTGGGAGGCCATTTATTTTCAGCCCAGAGGGTTTTCGTATCGTCCTGAGAGGGTTTTAGCTGAAGGGGACAGAGCAGAACAGTGCAAAAAAAGTGCCAAGTTGTCCGTGGAGAACAGATGACCAAGAGGAAGGGGTGGTGGTCCCAGGTGACCCCGCTGGGTCTTACCCAGGCTCTACAAGATGAAAGATGTTTCTTCAGGGAAGGGGTGGTTGGGTGGAAGGGCCCTTGGCCCTTGGGATGCCATTGGGATAGAGATGGCCCCTGGGGCCCTGAAGACAGAGGGAAGCAGACCGAGGGGGAGTACGTACGGTGTGGCTTCTGAGGTGCTGCGTGGAGGGAACTGCCCTGGGGAGACTCTGAGCTTTCTCTTTCAGGACCGGCATGCCCTGCTGGCATGGAGTACAAGGAGTGCGTGTCCCCGTGTCCCAGAACCTGCCAGAGCCTGCACATCAATGAAGTGTGTCAGGAGCAATGTGTGGATGGCTGCAGCTGCCCTGGTAATAAACTTTCCACTTTATTTACTCATCTGAGGCTTGCCAGTGCTCTCTGCTGAGGGCAGCCGGATGAAAGCCACTTGTGTTTGTTCCCCGTCGCCGAAATCAGAGGCCTTTTATTTATTTTCTAAAAGTCTTCATGCAGAGAGGTCAGGAATGAGCTGGTATTTATTTTTAATTTATGTTTTCCTGTTGTACTGTATCCCTGAAAGCACCTGTGTCTAGGACACAGAAGGATGGTGTAGGTGCCAACAGTGACTTTGTTTGGTGAGCATGTGGCCCAATCCGATGGCAGTTTCAGAGGAAGTCATTCTCAGGAGAGACTTTGTGAGCTTTGGTGAAAACCCTGTTAAATTAGTAAGGGTGAGTCCTATGTGTTTTGACTCATGGCTTTCCTACCGGAAGACCTTGAATAAAACTCTTGTCTTATTTTCATCTGTAAAATGGTGATGAATTATCTTCCCCCCTCTCATTGCGTAAATGTGAAAGGTAAATGTCCCACAAGTTTTTTGAGCTTCCTGGAAGAAATCCCGCAGCCTAGACTCATGACTTCTGTACTGAAAGCACTTGAACGAAACTCCTTCCTCATTTCTTCATCAGGAGAGCGGAGATGAACAATCTCCCTCCCTCATGTTGCCCTGATGTGAGAGATTAACATCACAGAACAAGTTTTTGAGCTTCCTGGAAGAAGCCCTAGGCTGATGATGATCCCCCATGGGGCTTCTTTTTTTTTTTTTTTTTAAGATTTTTTTTTAAAATTTATTTTCAGAGAGAGGAGAAGGGAGGGAGAAAGAACAATGTATGGTTGCCTCTCACATGGCCCTCATTGGGGATCTGGTCCGCAACCCAGGCATGTGCCCCAACTGGGAATTGAACTGGGACCCTCTGGTTCCCAGCCCGCGCTCAATCCACTGAGCTACACCAGCCGGGCCCCCCATGGGGATTCTGTAGCGATGAGATGAGTAATGATGATGACAAGGTTGAGTCTGTGCCTTGATGTCCTTGAACCCAGAGGGACAGCTCCTTGACGAAGGCCGCTGCGTGGTGAGCGCTGAGTGTTCCTGTGTGCACTCCGGGAAGCGGTACCCTCCAGGCGCCTCCCTCTCTCGAGACTGCAACACCTGGTAACTGGTGGTCTGGCGCGGCTGCCCAGGGGCTGTGGAGGGGACGCTGGGGCAGTAGGGGCAGTTGCAGGTGGAGCAGGACCTGGCCTGGGGTTAGGGAGTAGAGGTTGAGATGGGGGAAGGTTACGGGAAGGGCAAGGAAGTCAACGATGGAAAGCAAGGATGATGTTGCAGATATGCCTGGAGGGGGCAGGGTCAGGGAGGGAAGGACTTCACATGCAAACGGCATCTCTAGCTTTCCCCCAAACTAAACTATGCTTTAATAAATGACTCTCCCTGGAGAGGGACTATATAACAGTCAGCAAGCCACAGACAGTTCTTCACTCCGTGAGATCATTTATCTACTAGGTAGAACGGGGAGCGGTGCCCGAGGAAACTCATGCAGGCCTGCCCTGCACGGTTCTCTGCAGTCAGCCCGGCCTAGCCTGGGCCTCCATCTCTGCTTAGCTCAAGTCGTCTCCTCAGGGAGCTCCTCTGGGTGCTTCCTCTGGTTAACTTCACCTGCCCCCGCACACGGGAATGCAATGTCTCATTTTGTCTCCACGCCTGTTCTCTTTGCAGTCTTTCCCTGCTTGGCAGTCTCCCAGGGTTGCCAGACATGATTCTTGGTGTTACCCTTTTTGACAGCTTTTCCTTCCTCTTTTCCATTAGCTCTGTGTGTGTGTGTGGGTGTGCACATTCACCCTGGAGAGACTAGGGGGAAGAATTTGATTGCTTAGTGCCTGGGTAGGGACATTGGTTCCCCTAGCTTTTCTGGTTTGTCTATTTCTCTGTCAAAGTTTCTTCCCTTTGGCACTCTCTCCAGGGTTCAGGGCCAAAGCCCTGTCCTGTACACCTCATAAAGACCTCCAGCACCAGCTCCTTTCCTCTCCTGCATCCCTTCCTTTGGGGGGGGGGTGGTATCTGTGGGGAGCGTCCCTGTGTCTGCAGAACTACCCATGACCTGTGCTTTCTCCCCAACAGCATTTGCCGAAATGGCCTGTGGATCTGCAGCAATGAAGATTGTCCAGGTAGGCGACCTTCTGCTCATCCTCTGCCTTCTCTGAGTGGAGAGGTATGTCCTGCCTTACTAGCCACACATGAAGGCAGGGAGAAGGTGACCCGTCTGTGTGGGCTGGATGCAACCCCTGGACCCGAGCTCTGGTTTCAGATGCCAGCTGTGCTAACCCACGCATGGGCCAGCCGAGGGAGCATGCACCTGGGCTAAGGTTTTATTGTCCTTTTCTCATGAGAAAAGGATTAAGGTTGAATGCGCTATAAAAACTGCAAGGTCATGGTTGATTAAACAGAGACGACTCAAATTCTTTGGAAAATTAAGAGGAAGAAGGACCTGGTAATTCTGGTAATTCTTTAAGCCTGAAGTGAAAATTTCTGGAATTTTCTGGAATGCCTGATATGAAGACCATGCTTGGCCTGGTCCCAGAGCTAGAAAAATCAGACCACTGGTGTTTCCTCCTGCCCTCTCTTCCCCATGGAAAATCTGTTTAGGAAAAGTTGTCTTATAATCCCTGGCTTTTACTTTCTCCTCTGTTTGGCCCCAAACTCTATATTCTATTTACTGCAAACTTGGCCCATTCGACGCTCCCTTCTGTGTCAGCCCCAAGGGCTGGGCTCTTCTCCTGACAGGTCTCCCCTTTGTGGTCGGTCGTTCATGTGATGTTTGCTGTGTGTTAGGCCATACGCTAAGCACTTTACAGGTACTGCCTCATCACAACAACCTATGAGGCCGGTATAATTTATCCTCATTTACAAAAGAGGAAAGAGATGCAGAGAGGTTAAGTAGTTTGCCCAAGGTTGCACAGCTGCTAAGCGACAGAGACAGGGCTCAAATTCACAGTTGCCTGACTTCTACTTTTGCCATTCCCTCTGCTTTCCCTCCTAGTCCGTGATTTGTCCCTTTGTAGGAGGATCTCTTCCATTCTTCATGAGCTCTAGAGAGGCCTGACACATCGTTAAACACCAGCTCAGCCTCAGCTTGTGTGGCAGATACTGCTCGGTGGGTCCCCGTGTTTGTAGAGAGCAATAAAAATTGCGAGGCTTGAAGTCAGATGTCAGGCTTCCTTCCCTGGGGCCCCAAGAGGCCACATTGGCTTTGGTGGGCTACCAACAGGGGGTTGAGCTTGGATACTGGGATCATGTTTAGGGTCTGTGGCTTTAAGGTCACTTAACAAGGGATAGGTCAATTAATATGGCCCAGGAATGGCTAACTTGCCAGTTTGTCTCCTGTGAAGTTCTTAAAGGAAGTACAAAGATGAAAGACTGCTCTTGCAAGTGACATCAATGCTCCAATTTCACATAATTACACCCCGTGGAAGACCTAAGGAGCTTGTTGAAAGGCAGATAAGGTTGCGGCAGTTGACCTGTGAAAAAACTTTTAATACCTAAATAATGAACATTTCTCGTATGAGATCTGTGAGCCACAGTAGATGGAGTTAGGAATTTGCCCTGTTGTGCTTTGTCAGATTGACTGCCAGATTAGGACTTCTTCATGGCCGCTTTCCATAGGGGGGGTCTTCCATCCACCCATGCAACGATTGTTTGAACATCCTCTGTGTACGTGATGGAATGCTCGGTCTGGGCTAGACAATAATATCCATTGGTCTTCAATTCAAAAATTAGAAAATAGCTTTGCCGAGGGTGCAGGAGATTTTCTTGAAGCTTGGATGGGAGGATAACCAGCTCCCACCGTGCAGTCTCCTGAGGGGTTTAACATTCTGCCCACCCCACGACTAAGCTATTGCTCTGCACATTCAAAGCCTGGGCTCTGACCCTCTATTTCTAGTTCTGGGGTTTAGTTGGTTGTCGCCTCCCAGTCCATTCCAGCCTGTAGCTCACAGGCATATGTATGCGCCGTGCCGGGATTCCGCTATCGTGTGCTCCCAGTGTGGTGATGGCTGGCAGAGCTTCTGTTGGGAAGGTTCTAGAAGGGGATAGACTTGGGTCTGCTAGTGAAGCAAAGAGCAGACCGGGGCTTCCTTGTGGTCCCTGGAGGAGCTGATGTTGCGTGTGTTAGAATTAGAGAGCTGGGCTTTGATTCTCGGGAATGAGATGTTAGTGCGCAGTTGTCTGTTGCCGTGTAACACGTTAGCCCCGCACTCAGAAAACCACCCTCAGTTATTATCTCGGTGTTTCTGCGTGTTAGGAGTCTGTGTGGCTTAGCTGGGTGCTTCTGGCCTGAGGTCTCTCACAAAACTGCACTCAAGTTAGTGACCGGGCTGTGGTCTCATCCGAATTCTTCATCGGGGTGAGGGGATCTCTCTGCAGCTGACTCGTGCAATGATTGGCAGGCTTTGGTCCCTCTTTATGGGGACCCCTCCGTGGGGCTGCCTCATGACATGGCAGCTGGCTTTCCCTGGGATGAGTGATGTCAGAGAAAGTGAGGGAGAGCCGCCCAGACAAAAGCCACAGTCTTTTAAAAGCCTGATCTCCAAAGCGACATCCTTTACTTCTGCTGTATCATATTTTCTAGAAACAAGTCAACGTGTCCGCCTACACACAAGGTGAGGGGGTCACAGAAAGACATGAATACAGTGCGTGGGGTTCATGGGGAGCATCTCAGAAACTGCCTAGCACAGAGGGTGGTGTGTGGGGAGTGGGAGGGAGAAAAAGTTGCCCAGCCGGACATCCGTCTATTTGGGGAGGGACTGGAGCAGCTGTGACATGCTCCTGAGATCTTCTTTGCTCACTGCACACCTCTATTCTGGTTAGGAACTAGGGAGGCCCCAGGCAAAAACTGTGGCTTCCCCAGAGCCTGTAGACTCCCTTTCTGTAGCCCCAAACTGCTCTTTCCTTCCTCTGCAGAACACACCGCTCAGAGAAGCTCTGATAATTTAGTTCTCATTGAACCATTAAGGCTTGCTGAGAGTAAATGAGGAAGGAGTGTGCCTGTTAAAAGAGACCACTCCTTAAACAAATAAAGCTCTGGTTGTGGAGTCTCAAACTCCCAGCGGAAGAGCGTGGAAGAAATTTTCTGGAACTGGGAAGGCGTAAGTGGAGGACTTTCCATTGGTGGACCAAACCCTGTGAGTGTGGAAAGGTTGCACAGTATGGGGGCTGAGGACATGGGCCGAGGACCAGGCAGCCTGGCCAGAATGCCAGTTCTGCCGCTCTTCAGCTGGGTGACTTTTGGCAAAGTGCTTAATCATTTGCGACCTCAGTTTCTTAATCTGTTAAATAGGGAGGATTAATAGCAGCTTCATCTCATGGAAGCTGTTGTGACTTGACACACAGCAAGCACCCAGTAAGTGTTAGCCATTTTCACCTTCATAACCGTTGCTGTTTTATTAAGCCGGGTCAGGGACACGCCCACGGGAGCCCGGATTGGGGAGGGGTGGTGTGAGGTGGGGTGTGGCTGGGGCAGGTGGGGCAGGAGGGTGAGACAGAGCCAGAACCTGCCTCGGGCTTGGTGGTGTGGGAGGCCCGTGGGCCTGCCCACTCTGGAGGGGGTAGGTAGGGCCTGAGTACGCTTGTTACACACTTGGTTTGGGGTAATTTCTAATGCATTCTGACACGGACAAACGTCCTTCCTGGCTAACAGAGACAGCGAGGATTAAGCCAGGCTGATGCCCGTCCAGTAGAGTGCGCATTTCTAGGTACCATGGAAAGCCTGCTGTGGCCTGCCCCAGCCCATGCTGGGGTTTCTGGACGCACACCTCCTTCAGGTTAGGCCAGCGCATCTCCGTTCACAGCCATGGCTTTCCTCTGCTCAGTCTCCACGGCCAGACCCAGCTGCCCACGTGGGGCCGGGATCAGAATGACATCAGGCTTGAGCCTCATGAGATGAGGCTCATGAGGAACTGCAGGACCAGCCCAGGAGGCTCTCTTGGGTGGTGCCAAGGGCCCTGTGCTCTGCGGCCAGACGGATGTCCATGCGCAAATCCCTGTTTGACTCCTCTGGGGGCCCGGGCGAGTTTTTCTCTGCACTTTGGTATCTGTATCTGTAAACTCGGGCTAATAATGACCAGCCAGCTCAGGGGAGCCGTAAATGAGATGATACCCACAGAACACTTAGAAATGTACTTTGTACATTTGGCCGAGATCATGTGATTGTGATTTAGAGGCAGGCTTTGGTATTTACATTGGGAGGAAGTCTGAGTTGCTTTGCTAACGGTCTGTGGCCTGGTGCTTCTGTAGCTGCCTGGGTAAGGATGGAAGCCACTGAGCTGAGCGGAGCAGCCCTGCGGAGGCTCCCTCACTGCAAACGAAAGGATCTGTTTAGAAGAGATCTGTGTTTCATCAGATGATATTTTATTTTATTTTATTTTATTTTATTTTGTTTTTAGTGAGGGAGCATCTTTATTCATATAATGGATCTGCTTTAACTCTGGCTGTTCTACTTTTTATGTTACTGTAAGAATCACCTGCTTTTCATTCATTCACTAAACCTTTTTTAGAAAAAGATTTTATTTATTTTTTTTTAGAGAGAAGGGGAAGGAGGGAGGAAGAGGGGGAGAGAAACATTGATTTGAAAGAGAAACATCAATCAGTTGCCTCTCGCATGCCCTGACATGGGGACCTGGCCCACAACCCAGGCCTGTGTCCTGACCGGGAATTGAACGGGAGACCTTTGGACTTTGCAGAAGGATGCCCAACCCACTGAGCCACACTGCTCAGGGCCATGCACCAGATGTACAGTGCCCACCTTCCCTGCCTGGTGATAGGCCAGCTGTTTACTGGGGGCTCCCTTTTGCTGATTGGCTGACTGGCTGGGAATGTCTTGGGTGTCCTCCTCTCCCAGGGCAGAGGATGGGTGGCATTGCCACGTGGCCCGTGGTTCTGGCTGATGTTCCGGCTCCCAGGGCTACTTGCTCCCCAGCAGCTTATCCATCCAGGCTCCCTGGGCTTCCTGTGCTTGTGGCTCCATCCCTCAATTGTACCAAGGAGATACGCTAAATAAACTATTTAGATTTCTGATTCTCAAGAAACTTCAGAACACAAATCACCGGGGGTCAGAGTAGGAAATCAAATCAGAGGATTAGATTCTAGCCCTGAATGTTTTGCTTTCGAATGTTTGCACATTTCCTTGTTGATGGTTCTTTTCCTGGACATGGTCAAAGATAATGGAGGTCCAATTTCTTACTCAGATAAGAGTGTTCTTGAGAAAACAGAGAAAGGTTGGAGGAAAAATTCCTGCCCATTTGACTGTGGCGGGGTCAAGACATTTGACATGAAGGATTGTATCATGGTGTTTGTGGAATGACGGCGGCTTCTGAGAAATAGCTGTTGAAAAAAGGCTTTCCTGAGACACTAGCGGATTTGGGATTCCAGCACGTCCGCAGCCCGCTGCGCCGACCCCGGGCCCTTCCCCATTTCCTGTTCTGCCCGGACTTCCACGAACAGGGTCCCTCACTCCTGCCCTTCTTGGGGGACATTGCAGCGGGAAAGCGCTCTCTGTTTATTTCTACTCATGGCACTTCTGACACCAAATGTGCGATTATTTTTTCTCCCCACACCAACTGGTTCTCTGACTTTCTGGCCACCGACTGGCGTCCTACAGTCCAGTTCACCTCTGACAGTAACTACCAGGGTTTAGCACAGACGCTGCAGGTGCAGGGCCCAGTCCCGCAGACGCTGCTGCTTCAGATGCCAGTCACAAGTACTGGGTCCTCGGGGTGCCTGCTTCGGTCTCACTTGGCTGCACATGGGCAGTTCCCACACCACCCTTGTCAGGTTTGATAATTCGTCAGAGAGGCTCACAGAACTCAGGCAAACACGTGACTTACCACGACAGGCCCGTTACAAAGGGTGTTATAAAGGACATGTAGGGTGGGGTCTGGAAGGATCCTGAGCAAAGAAGCGTCTGTCGGCATGCAGTTGGGGTGTTCCATCTTCTGCTGTGTGGATATGTTCGCCAGCCTGGAAGCTCTCCAGTTCTGTTGTTTTGGGGGTTTTATGGATGTTTTATTATGTAGGCCTGACCAATTCAATCCATATGAAGTCAGTCTCCAGCCCCTTTCCCCTCCCTGGAGGTTGGGAGGTTGGAGGAGGGACTGAAAGTCCTAGCCCTCTCTAGTCACGCCTTGATCTTTCTGCCATCAGCTCCCATCCTGAAGCCATGTAGGGACTCACTAAAGGTGGCTTTGTTCGAACAAAAGATGCTCTTGTAACTCAGGACATTCCAAGGACTTTGGAAGCTCTGTGTCAGGAATCAGGAATAAAGACCAAATATATACAAATATCTTATTATTGTGGAAGGAGATGCTGATGAGAATGGTCTGGGGCCTCCCTCCTTTCTCCTGATTTCTTCCGGGCCGAGTGTGCCCTCCCGACCCCTGCCCTGCCGGAAGGAGTCAGCTGCCCTGGGGACCAGGCAAAGGGACCTAACCTGGGCTACGTGCCTCGCCCCCACCCCTGCCTCCAGCACGTCCCAAAGGAGGGCTACACCTGGATTCAAGGCTGGGTGCTCTGGCCCTTGACTGCACCTCTCTGCCCGGCAGTGCACATACGGGCATGGGGGGCAGTTAGCGACTGTCTGTGGAACTTGCCTTTGACAGATGGGCAGCTAGAATCTCCCTGTGGCCTTTGGGGACCCCTACTGTGTGATAGGGTCAAGCACCAGCTATAAGACCCTCCCGGGGGAAAGTAGGTCAGTGCAATGGAGGACAAGCCTCTGCTGTTTGGAGGCCAGGGGTACCTCGGAGGGGAATGTGGGTCCCTACTTCATGGAACATCCGTGGTGCATGTCTATATTTTTCTATAGGGTAAGAGGCAAAGATGAAAGGAAGTACATCAAGGGAGGTTGGGGAGGATTCAGATGCCTGCTTGAACTTCATTGGGTCATTGTGGGCCTTGGAGACAGGGCTGCCTAAGCTGGGGAGGGGGCAGTGGGGGCCACTGGCGACACTGGCAGAGGCCCCCTGCGTGGATGCTCTGCAGGATGTGTGATGTCTGCTTCGGGGTGCGCTGGGTCACCAGCGTGGGGCCTGGGGGAGGACAGAGTAGTGATTGGGTGGGGGGTGAGTTGAGGGCCCTGAGTTGAAGGGTGATGAAGAAGAGTCCTCGTCCCCACTAACAAATGTGTTAGCCTGGCTGGGTGGGGGTGAGATCATGGGCAGATGGCCTCCGGGCCACCCAGTGGCCCCTCTGAAGTCACAGCATGGACTCGCCCATGAGGAGGACTTACGGACGCTCTTCAGCTGGAGGGTGAGGACGGGGCCCTGACCTCTGCACTGCTGAGCTTGGAGAGGGTCTGGCCTCATCCCTCTCTCCTCAGCCTTCCCGGCTGGCCTTTCTGCCCTCTTGCATTCAGGGACTCTCCCGGGTGGGGCCAGGTCCAGGAGACCCCACAACGCCAGTGCAGAGAAGGGCCTCTCCTTGGGCAGAGCACTCTGCAGGCTCCAGGCGCCTGACCCCGGTGGAGCCAGAGCTCATGGGCGTGGCTGTGAAGAAGGACTGGGAGTTGAGCTGAGAGCCAGGAACTGCGGGTTCTGGCCCTGGCTCTGCTACTAAGAGTGGCTGTCACTTCCCTTAGCTGCCCCCTTGATAAAATTGGGCAGTGACCTGAATGATCAAGTGGTTTGAGGAGTGGGGACTGACTTAGAGTCTTCTTGTAGCACTCGCAGACCATCTGTGGCGTTTCAGTGGGAGGCACCTCTTTGCCACTCCAGACTCCCCCTCCTCCTGATGCTCTTCCCCCTCCTCTGTGCCCCTGCAGGGGAGTGTCTCATCACAGGGCAATCCCACTTCAAGAGCTTTGATGACAGGTACTTCACCTTCAGTGGGGTCTGCCAGTATCTGCTGGCCCGGGACTGCCAGGACCAGTCCTTCTCCGTTGTCATAGAGACGGTGCAGGTGAGCTCTGCCAGGCGCCTGTCAGGAGGCAGACCGGGGAGGGCAAGGTGGGGCGAGGCGGCCCATCTTTACTGAGCTGCCGTGTGCACATATGTAGTTCGTTTCTCTAGAGAATGGAGTTAAGATGAGGGCAGACAAAATGAATAGGGTTTCCCCTGAGGGTCAAAGTCCCTGATTCACTTGGGAACAGTAGGCTCAAGGCACAAGACAAGCCAGAGGCCTGGGGTTTCATATGAAAGACCAGAATAAAACGGGCAAGGACATAGGAGCCATGGGAAGCTGGGCAGGGGGGAGACAAGGCAGAGCCACCTTGTCGCACAACTCCAGGGGGCACCACTTGCAGAGGCCGAACAGCGAGAATGGAGTGACTCTGTGTGAGAAAGTCAGAGGCTGCCTGGAGTTGGAGTCTTCTTCTCAGTCTGTGGTCCTGGGCTGGGGCGCTGGGCTGGTGGGGGTGTAGTGAGGTCACTCTGCATGCCCCTCTTGGCAGTGTGCCGATGACCCTGATGCTGTCTGCACCCGCTCAGTCACTGTCCGCCTGCCCAGCCTGCACAACAGCCTGGTGAAGCTGAAGCACGGGGGAGGAATCGCCATAGATGGCCAGGACGTCCAGCTACCCCTCCTGCAAGGTGGGTCCCTCCTCCTCACCCACGGCACCCGCCCCCTCAGCAGCACTCACTGCTGCCTCTCCCGTGGAAACGTGGGAGATTGCTATCAGTGGAGGGCAGGCTGGGTATCCTTGGCATGCATCTGCAAGAAAGAAGGGCTTCCTGGAGGAGGACAAGTGGAGGAAGATGGCTGGATGTGGGAAACGAGGCTGCTC
>PVJI01028477.1:0-16460 GCA_004026765.1 Micronycteris hirsuta
TACATATAAGTTCTTTGGCTTCTACATTTCAAATACTATTCTTAACCTCCCCCTGTCTATTTTTTACCTACCATGTATGCTGCTTATTCCCTGTACCTTTCCCTCATTCTCCCCTCTCCCCCTCCCTGCTGTTAACCCTCCATGTGATCTCCATTTCTGTGATTCTGTTCCTGTTCTAGTTGTTTGGTTAGTTTGTTTTTGCTTTGTTTAGGTTCAGTTGTTGACAGGTGTGAGTTCATTGTCATTTTACTGCTCATAGTTTTGATCATCCTCTTTTCCTTAGATAAGTCCCTTTAACAGTTCTTATCATAAGGGCTTGGTGAAGATGAACTCCTTTAATTTGACCTTCCCTGGGAAGCACTTTATCTGCCCTTCCATTCTAAATGATAGCTTTGCTGGATAGAGTAATCTTGGATGTAGGTCCTTGCCTTTCATGACTTGGAATACTTCTTTCCAGCCCCTTCTTACCTAGAAGGTCTCTTTTGAGAAATCAGCTGCTAGTCTTATGGGAACTCCTTTGTAGGTAACTGCCTCCTTTTCTCTTGCTACTTTTAAGATTCTCTCCTTATCTTTAATCTTGGCTAATGTAATTATGACATGCCTTGGTGTATACTTCCTTGGGTCCAACTTCTTTGGGACTCTGAGCTTCCTGGAGTTCCTTGAGGTCTGTTTCCTTCTTCAGATTGCAGAAATTCTCCTTCATTATGTTTTCAAATAAGTTTTGAATTTGTTGTTCTTCCTCTTCTCCTTCTGGCACCCCTATGATTCAGATGTTGGAATGTTTGGAGTTGTCCCAGAGGTTCCTAAGCCTCTCCTCATTTTTTTGAATTCTTGTTTCTTCATTCCATTCTGGTTGAATGTTTATTTCTTCCTTCTGCTCTAAATTATTGATTTGAGTCCTGGTTTCCTTCCTTTCACTGTTGGTTCCCTGTATATTTTCATTATTTCACTTTGCAGAGCCTTTACTTTTTCCTCTATTTTGCAACCATACTCAACCATTTCTGTGAGCATCCTGATTACCAGTGTTTTGAACTCTGCATCTAATAGGTTGGCTGTCTCTTCATTGCCTAATTCTATTTTTGGAGCTTTGATATGTTCTTTCATTAGGGCCATATTTTTTTTGTCTTACTGCATCTCTTACATTGTTGGGGGCAGAGACTTAGGTATTTTCCAGGGCTAGGCAACCCACTTCTCTGTGTTGTGGCACTGTATGTGGGGAATGGATCTGGGAGGGAACAATGTTGCTTGCTTGGCTCTCAGCCTGCTTTCAGTGATGGGTGGGTGAGTTTTTGTACATTCCTAGAACCCTTCCCACAAGCAAACTGGGCCCTTCTGGTGCTGATTCCTGGGTGGGTAGATTTGTGTATGTTCAAGGACCCTGTGGGTCTCTCTAACAAACTCTCCTGTGAGGCTGGAAGTTTCTCCCACCACCACAACCCCCTCAGTTTTTACAGTCAGAGGTTTTGAGGCTTTATTTCCCTATGCTCCAACCCTGGGTTGCATGAGCTGTCTCACTCCCCAGTGTTCCTCCTGGTTTATTCACATGCAAATGTGGGACTGCCTGGTGTACCAGCTGCTGCCTTGCCCTCCCCATTCTCCAGCTGCCATGTTTCCCTAAGTCCTCCCCACCCTGGCTGTCCATCTCTGACCCTCCTACCTGTCTGGATGAATGTTTCTTCTTTAACTCCTTGGTTGTCAGACTTCCATACAGTTCAGTTTTCTGGCAGTTCTGTTTGTTTTTTATTTTTAAATTTTTTAATTTTTATTTGTTTTCCTTCTTTTGGTTGTGCAAGGAGGCAAAGTGTATCTACCTATACTTCTGTCTTGGCTAGAAATAGTACTTCTTTATATCAGATTTTAAAAATACATTTTTCACAGTAACATCACAAAACATAAAATATCTATGGAAAAAATTAACAAAAGATATGCAAGACTCTACATAAGAACTATAAAACATTACTGAGTGAAATTAAAGAATATTTACATAAATAGATATACCTTATACATATGTTGGCTCAGTTTTGTCAAGATATCAATTTCCCTAAAATTATTTATTAATTCAATGCAACCTAAAAGGAAATCTCAATGGGATTTTGCTGTTTTTATTGAGGAAATTAACAAAATGATTCTAAATGTTTTTCTAAATAAGAATTTTAAATATAGAAATACAAAAATCAAAAAATCAGTACAATCCTGAGGGACAAAAATATTAGAATGCCTATTCCACTGGATATCAAGATTTAAAAATTAAGAGAGTGTGATATTGGAGCTGATAGAGAAAACAATGAAACAGAGTTTAGAGGTATACCTACATGTGAAAAGATATTTGACCTGTGTTAACTACTCATTTCTATTCTTTGTTAGCAAATAGTTTTTGTTGTTTTTTTCATGATAGTATATTGGGTTTCTACATCTGTTGAGATAATCATATTTTTTTTTTTACTTTTGAATTGACCTGAATTGTTGTTGGTTAGTAACTTTCTTTACTGTTCTAGAATGTTTGCCTACTCTAAGATCATGAAGATGTATTCCAGTGTTCTAGCAACTTTATGATGTTATCTTTCCCATTTCGATCTATGATCCATGGAGAAATTATTTTTGTATGGTGAGGGTGGGGTGAGTAAGAGTCCTATTATATTCTATACGTACATTCTACTTCCCAGCACCATTTATTGGACCATTAAGCTAACTAAGCAGAGACTTCAGGAATACACATGACCAAAAAAAAAATAATAATAATAACAGACTTCACAAAATTAGATCAGAAAAGTCATGAAACAAATACACAAAATCAATAACAAATAGCAGCAAGAAGTGGACGGCAGAACCACTGGCAACAGATTCCCTTAGTTTTTTATTAGTCTATTAAAGTCTTTGTTGCTCTCATATATTTTTGAAGAATAATTTTACTGGGTACAAATTCTAGTTTTTTGTTTTTGATTCTTGTAACATTAAATATTTTACTCCACTCATTTCCTCCTTGCATGGTTTCTAAGGAGAAACCAGATATAATACTTATGTCTGTTCCTCTATAAGTAAGATTTCTTTTTTCCTCTGGCTTCTTTCAGAATTTTTATTTTTTATTTTCTTTAACATGAAAATGATATGCCTTGTAAGTCACTGTTTAATATAAAAGTTAAAAGACAAAATTATTTAAAATAACTATAGTTAGAATAGCAGCTGATTTCTCAATACAAGCACTACAAGCCAGAAGGGAATGGCAAGAAATATTTCAAGTAATGAAAAGCAAAGACCTGCAACCAAGACTACACAACCCAGCAAGGCTCTCATTTAAAATGGAAGGTGAAATGAGTTCCCCAGACAAAAGGAGGTTAAAAGAATACATCTCCACAAAACCAGCATTGCAAGATATGCTAAAGGAACTGATTTAGGAAGATGAAGGTATAGAGTGAGAAAGAGAAGAAGACAGGTACAAACAGAAAAAATGGCAATAAATAAGTACCTACCAATAGTGACCTTAAATGTAAATGAATTAAATGCTCCTATCAAAAGACATTGGGTAGCTGAATGGATAAGAAACATGACCCACATATATGCTGTCTACAAGAGACCCACCTCAAAACAAAAGATTTACACAGACTGAAAGTAAAGGGTTGCAAAAAAAATATTCCAAGCAAATGGACAGGGAAAAAAAAGCTAGGGTAGCAATATTTATATCAGACAAAATGGATTTCAAAACAAAGGCCATAAAAAGAGACAAAGAAGATAATTTAGTAATTCTAAAGGGAAGAATATACTAGAAAGCTATAAACATTGAAAACATACATGCACCCAACATAGGAGCACCAAAATACATAAGGAAATTTTTGGAGGACTTCGAGAAAGAAATAGACAGCAACACACTTATAGTAGAGCATTTTAACACCCTACTGTCAACAGTGAACAAATGTTCCAAACAAAGAATCAACAAGAACACTGAGGCACTGAATGACATGCTAGATCAAATGGGCTTAACTGATATATACAGAAACTTTCACCCCAAGAAGCAAAATATACATTAAAATGTACCTGGAACATTTTCAAAGATAGACCACATGATAGAACACAAAACAAGCTTCAACAAATTCAAGAATATTGAAATCATATCCAGCATTTTCTTGGACCACAAGGGCTTGCAATAGAAACCAACCTCAAGGAAAAAACTCAAAAGCATTAACACTAATGAAGATTGAATAGCATGCTATTAAATAATGAATGGGTTAGTAATGAGATCAAGGAAGAAATCAAAAATTGTCTGGAAACAAATAAAAATGAACACACAACAAACCAAAACCTATGGGACACAGCAAAAGCAGTCCTGAGCGAGAAGTTCATAGCGATACGGGCCTATCTAAAAAAGAAAGAAAAATTTCAAATAAACAACCTAACCCTACATCTATAAGAACTGGAGGAACAACAACAAAGACAGTTCAGATCAAGTAGAAGGAAGGAAATAACCAAGATCAGAGCAGAATTAAATGGCATAGGGACTAAAAGAACAATTCCAATGATCAATAAATCCAGAAGCTTGTTCTTTGAAAGGATAAACAAAATCGACAAGCCTTTAACCAGACTCACCAAGAAAAAAAGAGAGATGACCCAAATAAATAAAATCAAATGAAAGAAGAGAAATTACAAGTGATACCACAGAAATACAAAGGAATTTAAGAAATTACTACAAAAAACTATATGCCAAGAAATTTGAAAACCTAGGTGAAATGGACAAATTTCTAGAAACATATAGTCCTCCAAAATTGAATCAAGAAGAAGCATAAAGCCTGACTAGACCAATATCAGGTAGTGAAAATGAAGCAGTAATCAAAAAATTCCTGGCACACAAAAACCCTGGGTTGGATGGATTCACAGGAGAATTTACCAAATATTTAGAAAGCAGCTAACTCTGATTCTTCTCCAACTATTCCAAAAAATCCAAGAAGAGTGAAGTTCCCAAACTCTTTTTATGAGACCAGTTATCCTAATTTCAAAACCAGATAAAGACACAATAAAAGAAGAAAACTACAGGCCATATCACTAATGAACATAGATGCTAAAATCCTCCAGAAAATATTGGCAAACCAGATCCAGCAATACATTAAAAATGTCATATACCATGATCAAGTGGGATTCATCCCAGCAATGCAAGGATGGTACAATATTTGCAAATCAATAAATGTAATACATCACATAAAGAGTTTCCATAGTGTAGTGGTTATCACATTCGCCTCACATGATATAAACAGTAGAAAAGACAAAAAACACATGATCATATCAATAGATGCTGAAAAAGCATATGATAAAGTATAGCACCAATTTATGATAAAACACTCAGCAAAGTGGGAATAGAGGGAGCATAACTCCACATAATAAAGGCCATATACAAAAAACCTACAGCCAACATCATACTCAATGGGCAAAAACTAAAACTTTCCCCCTGAGATCAGGCACAAGACAAGGTTGTCCACTTTCACCCACTTCTATTCAATATAATATTGGAAGTCCTAGCCACAAAAATCAGACAAGAAAAAGAAACAAAAGGCATCCAAATTGGGAAGAAGGATATAAACCTGTTACTGTTTGCAGATGACATGATAGTGTACATAGAAAACCCTCTAGGCTCCACCAAAAAACTCTTCAACCAAATAAATGAATTTGGAAAACAGTAGGATAAAATGTCAACATTCAGAAATTGAAGGCATTTTTGTATACCAACAATGAAATATCAAAAACATAAATTAGGGGAAAATCCCATTTACTATAGTAACAAGAAAAATAAAATACTTAGGAAGAAACCTAGCCAAGGAGGTAAAAGTCCTGTACTCAGAAAACTACACAACACTGAAGAAAGAAATTAAGGAAGACACAAATAAATGGAAGCCTGTACCGCACTCATGGACTGGAAGAATTAACATCATTAAAATGTCCATACTACCTAAAGTGATCTATAGATACAATGCTATCCTTATTAAAGTACCAATGACATATTTCACAGATATAGTACAAATATTTCAAAAATTTACATGGAACCATAAGTGACCCTAAATAGCCTCAGTAATATTGAAAAAGAAGAACAAAGTAGGAAGGATCACAATACCTGATATCAAACTATATTACAAGGCCACTGTAATCAAAACAGTCTGGTACTGGCATAAAAAGACACGCAGACCAATGGAACATAATAGAAAGCCTAGAAATAAACTCATGTCAATACAGTCAGTTAATATTTGACAAAGGGGACAGGAACATAAAATGGACTAAAAATAGCTTCCTCAACAAATGGTGTTGTGAGATCTGTACAAGTACATGCAAAAAAATGAAACTCGACCACCAACTTACACCATACACCAAAATAAACACAAGATGGGTAAATGACTTAAACATCAGCCATGATGGCATAAAAGTCCTAGAGGAAAACATAGGCAGGAAAATTTCAGATATACCCTGCAACAGTATTTTCACCAACATATCTCCCAGGGCAAGGGGGATAAAGGAAAATATGAAGAAATGGGACTACACCAAACTAAAAAGCTTTTGCCCTGGCTGGTATGGCTCGGTGGATTGAACACTGGCCTGAGAACCAAAAAATTGCAGGTTTAATTCCCAGTCAGGGCACATGCCTGAATTGCAGGCTAGGTTCCCCAGCTGGGGGCATGTGAGAGTCAACCAATCAATATATCTTTTGCACATTGATATTTCTCTCACCCTCTTTCTTCCTCCTTTCCTCCTCTCTACAACGTAAATAAATAAAACCTTTAACAAAATGCTTCTGCATGGCTAAAGAAAGCATTAACAAAATGGAAAGGGAACTAACCATATGGAAAAATATATTTGCCAATGATACCTCAGACAAATATTTGACCTCCAAAATATATGAAGAACTCACATGATTCCATACCAGGAAGACAAACAATCCAATTAAAATATGGGCAAGGGACCTAAACAGACCTTCTCCAAGGAGAACATACAAAAGACACAGAGACACATGAAAAAATGCTCAGCATCACTAGCCATCAGAGAGATGCAAATTAAAACCACAATGAGATACCACTTCACATCAGTCAGAATAGCCATCCAAAACAAATCAACAAACCACAAGTGCTGACAAGGTTGTGGAGAAAAGGGAACCCTAGTGCACTGTTGGTAGGAATGCACAAGGGTACAGCCACTGTGGAAAACAGTATGGAATTTCCTCAAAAAAACTAAAGATGTTGCCCTTTTAATGTTCATAGTTTTGATCTTCTTCTTTTTCTTAAATAATCCCCTTTAACATTTCATGTAATAATGGCTTGGTGATGATGAACTCCTTTAGGTTTCCCTTGTCTGGGAAACACTTTATCTGCCCTTCCATTCTAAATGATAGCTTTGCTGGATAGAGTACCATATTTTTAAGACTATAAGATGCACATTTTTCCCCAAATTTGGGAGGAAAACAGGGGTGCGTCTTACAGTCTGAATTAGCTTACCTGGCTCATTGTGGGGGGGAGTCACAGGAGGCAGGAGCAAGGTCGCCACCTCAGGCAGTCGGTGGCAGCAGGAGTGGAGCGATGCTGTGGGCACTGGGCTGGGAGGAAGGGTTGGCCCCATGGTGCGAAGCAAGGGAGGCAGGAGTGGAGTCCCCGCTGCAGCATACTATACCGGGATCCAGCCTCGGTGGGTCTCAGTGTCCTCAAAGGATGAATGACAGAGGCAAAAGGGAACGGATCCAGACACCCTCTCTCTGGAGTGCCCAAGGACTGACACTCACAAAAACGTTCTCTTTATTTTTATAAGGAGGGATTTTCAATCAGTGTGAGAAATAGATGCAAGTTACAAATCAAGGCAGAAAAAAGCTAATGTGAGCTATTTAGAAAAAATACAGAACATTTCAGATTTCACTTATGAGAACAAACGATTGCTTTCAAAGTTAGATAGTTTGAGCCAGACAGTTTCTTAGTCAAGAACATACATCATCTATCTTGGGGGGGGTTGTGGCTCCTTGAGCTTCCAAGTGTTAATTGTTCAGGAGGCATTACTAGGGGAAATGACCTTCTTAGCATTTGGCAGCTAGCCTGCTAAAACTTATTCCTTAACCCTTTCATAGGTAGTATCAGCCAGGTGCTTAGTGGTCAGTAAGTCATTCGAGCAACATCATAAGAAATTGTGCCAATTTTTAGTAGCAAAATGCCAATATCTAAGAATCCTACTACCAATTATTCAATAAAAGCAAGCATGTAAAGGGAGAGACTTGCAGGAGGACAGCCAATGGTTGCTTTTGCTGTGCAGATGCATCCTATTTATCCTGACTTTGCCAGAAATGGGTATAGGCAGCTCCCAACAATACTATAGTGCTAGGAAGGAAGGTACAGATCATGCAAGCACGTTAGGAAAAGAAAGCCTGTGGCACTCATGCATGCCTCCATCACGTGACTGGTGTGTCCCCTGTTAACATTAACATAGGCAAATTCCACTGCAGGGTCACCTGTCAATGTGCCCTGCAGCTGTTGCAAAACTACAACTCCCATCATGCTTGGACAGGCTGAGATGATGGGAGCTGTAATTTGGCAACAGCTGCAGAGCCACACAGGTAGTGCAAAACTGCTGTCCCCATACAAGAGTGTTGCACAGCCTGTGTCCCTCCAGCAGCAGATCCCCCCATAAGAGTGTCAGCAGCAGATCCCCCATAACGGTGTCAGCAGCAGATCTCCCCATAACAATGCATCATCCACTGATGTTCTCAGCTGCAGGGCCCCCGTAACTATGAAGGACACAGTGCTGATAGTTCTGTCATTACCGTATTTTGTTGTAGGAAGATACGATAGAGTACTGTAGTCTTTTGTTCAAATTTTTTTTTCCTATTTTTGTCCTCTAAAACCTAGGTGTGTCTTATGGTCCACTGTGTGTTATAGTCTGAAAAATATGGTAATCTAGGTTGTAGGCCCTTGTATTTGATCACTTTGAATACTTCTTTCCAGTCCCTTCTTGCCTGCAGAGTTTCTTTTGAGAAATCAGCTGAAAGTCTTCTGGGAACTCCTTTGTAGGTAACTGTTTTTCTCCTGCTGCTTTTAAGTTTCTCTCTTTATCTTTAACTCTTGGCATTTTAATTATGACATGCCTTGGTGTGGTCCTCTTTGTGTCCAACTTGTTTGGGACTCTGTGCTTCCTGGACTTTTATGTCTACTTTCTTCGCCAAATTAAGAAAGTTTTCTTTCATTATTTTTTCAAATAAGTTTTCAATTTCTTGCTCTTCCTGTTCTCCTTCCAGCACCCCTATGATTCAGATGTTGGTACATTTAAAGTTGTCCCAGAGGTTCATAAGCCTATCCTCATGTTTTTAAATTATTTTTTCTTCCTGCTGTTCTAATTGAATGGTTTTTCCTTCTTTGTGTTCCAAATTGTTGGTTTGATTCTCACCTTCTTCCTCTCCACTGTTGCTTCCTTATAGAATTTTCTTTACTTCACTTAGTGTAACCTCCATTTCTTCCCTTATGTTGTTGCCATACTCAATGAGTTCTTTGAGCAACCCAATCACCAGTGTTTTGAACTCTGCATCTGATATGTTGTTTATCTCTGTTTTGTTTAGTTCTTTTTCTGGGGGTTTGTTCTTTTCTTTCATTTGGCCATATTTCTTTGTCTCCTCAATTTGGCCGCCTCCCTGTGTTTGTTTCTGTGTATTAGATAAGCTGTTTTGATTCCCTGTCTTAGAAAAAGCACCTATAAATTGCGTGGGACGGAGCCTTAGGTAATTGTCAAGGCAAACCTGCTTCATTGCTTTGTGGTTCTGTGTGGGGATAGGGCTTGGAGAGGAGACAATGCTGCTGCCTGGCTTCTGGAGGTTTGCCCAGCACTTGACCCATTTCTAGTCACCTCATCCACTTCTTGTATGTGATGGCACCCTGCCAGGTGTTGCCCTGGTAATGAATCCCAGAGTGGGTGGGTTTGAGCATGTACTAAGTCCATGTGGGCACTTTAAATGAACTCTCCTGAAAATCCAACAGTTTCTTCCACCACCCCAAACCCGACTGATTTTTACAGCCAGAAATTTTGGGGATTTATCTTCCCAGCACTGGAACCCTGGGCTGTATGGTCTGGCCTGGGGCTGGGATCACTTGCTCCCAAGGTATCCCTCCCAATTTTTATCCACCACATGTGAGTGTGGGACCACCCATTCCTCTGCTGCCCTCATGGTCTCTCCTCCCATCTCCACAACACCACCCCACCTACCTGTCTGGATGAATGTGGCTTCTTTAAATCCTTGGTTGTCATCCTTCCATCCAGCTCAATTTGATGACAGTTCTGGTTGTTACTTGTTTTGAGATATAGCTGTAGTTGTCTCTGTGGTTGCATGAGGAGGCAAAGTGTATCTACCTATGCCTCCATCTTGACTGGTAGTCCTAAAAAGCGGATGCAACTTAAATATACATCAGCTAATAGGTGGGTAAACAAATGTGGTATATCCATACAATGATTCCATTGTATGGGTTGCTCAACCATTATTCAACCATAAGAGGGAATGAAATATTGATATATCCTATAAAACAGATGAATTTTGAAAACGCTTTGCTAAGTGATAGAAGTTAAACATATAATGTCTCATATTATGTGATTCTATTTATATAACATGTCTAGAATAGACTAATAAAAAGGCATAGAGTAATTCATTGTTTCCAGTGACTATGGACAGGAGAATATGGGGAGTGATTGCTAGTGGGTATGAAGTTTCTTTTGGGATGATGTAAATATTCTGAAATTAGATAGTGGTGGTATCTGCAAAACATTGTGAATATACTAAAAATCACTGAATATCACTAAATCGTACAATTTAAAATAGTGAGTTATATGGTATGTGAATTATACCTCAAAAATATCTTTTTTAGATGGTTATCAACTCCTTATAAGATTTCTCCAGAGTAAACATGTCCAGTCCCTTCAATCATTCCCCATGCCATTAATTCAAGTCCCTACATATTGATGACTGTTTTTCTATAAGGATATTTCTAAAATTTAATCTGAGATGAGAGAGTACAGTACTGGTATGACCAGTGTTAAACAGCACAAAACTAATATTTATAGTTTCATACTCTGTATTTCTGTTAATGTAGCTAAAGATTATTTTGTACATGTTCATCATTTTAACTTGTATTGACCTTACTGTCATGTTAAATCTTGAAGTCATTTTTTTACATATCATCCATTCTATACTTGTAAGATTGGCTTTTTGAAGATAAGTGTGTAAGAGTTTCCATTTATCCCTAAAGAAGTTTACTTTCATTTTGGTCCATTATTTTAAATTTTAGAGTTATTTTTAGATTCTTATGTTATCATCAGGTGCACAAGGTATCCCTTCCTGTCTCCTATCAGTTTTCCATTTGATCAGCATATCCAGTGTCTGTATCCAGGTCATTAACAGGCAGATAGCAGAGCCTTGTCACAACCACTTTACCACTTTCTCTAGGTGATCAGCAACAGCTCACTGATTAGTGCTTGTTCATCATTTTTGTGCATAAGCTAGGCCATGATATAACAAATAAACCTCAAACCTCAGTGACTCAAGACACAGAGAGAGGAAAGAAATATTATATCCTGAAAGTAAACTAGCTTACAATATTTTTTAAAAAATTATTCCCATTTAGGGCATTAATGGTATTTGGGCAGAAAATTCTTCATCATGAGGATTGACCCAAGCATTGCAGAATGGTTGGTATCTTAAGGCCCCACCCATTAAGGGCCACTAGTTCTCTCTAGTCATGAAAAATACAGCCACTCATATTTCAAACTGCCCCTAGGAAGGGACTGAGACCTACTCTCAGCTGAGATGCTCACACATCCCCTTCTTGCTCAGCCTCAGGACAAACTTAGACACCACTTCTCCTGTGTTGCCAACTGTTGTATTTCCCTTTAACCTTCTATTTGATTTTATGATTGGATTACTTATTGCTATATCTGTTTATTATTTCTTGCCATATCTATTGCCATTTTGTGGAGGGGAGAATGAGTAAATAAAGTATAAATTTTCTCAAATTCATCATGTATATGCAACACAAGAGACATAAAATAATCCAAATGAAATTAGAGGAGGTAAGCATGTCATGGAGGAATCACTCAGTTCAGAAAAAAAATAAAACTAAAATCTTTTTTCCTGTTGAGACAGGACAACTCATTTATTTAACTAACAAACCTATTAATTACTATATGCTAGGCATCGTGTTAGATGCTGGGTATATTGAGATAAATATGACACAGTCTCTGCCTTCATGGGGTGTTTTCTATCTCTAATTATAGAGATAGAAAAATGACAAACCAATTACCGTGCAGTGTGTCAAAAGGTGACCAAGAGCCTTAGGGACACGCCTGATAGGTCAGCGTGGTCCATTTCTGCAGCTATTTAGGGACACTTTGAAAAGACCTGGTGAATGACTGGCCCAAGTGTGGGCTTCCAGCAACTCCTGTCCCAGTCATGGCAGGGACCTTGGGGAGCAGAAGAAAGCTGCCAAGTTGCCTAAGGTCATGATCATACCTTACATTACAAACAAGTTGCCAAGTCCTCGAACTGTGGAACTTAGAAACCAGCATGCAGCTGGTGCAAAGCACAATCTATTGTATGACTTGATCATTGTTTGCCTTCCTCATTAGGCCAGCTGACACATTAGCCTCTCTGTTGCTTAATGACACAGTTGTTATTGCTGCTTTCCAAAATGAAGCATTGCACGGATATACAGACACATGTGCAGAAAATATTCATGGTCTCTCCCAATGCAATGTGTGTCGAGGCAAGATTTTCCACTCAACGTGTTCACTTATGTCACTCCACCCACGCACCTCCCACTTGCTAAGAAATAAGGGTCCAGGAATGGCAACGTGACCCTATAAAGACATAAAATGTGCACTATGAATTCGTCCTTAAAGATGAAAGGCTGTGTACTTGCAAGTACTTAAATCTGTTCAAATGTCAGATTTTTCCTGCTTGAACTGTGGGCGCTGACTGTGATTCTTCAGAGCCTTGCTCTAGTTCAGGCTTCGGACATGCTGAGAAATGACCCAACAATCCAAGAGAAAGATGAGCCTATCTATTCCCTGCATTTTCAGAAACCAAATATGTGTATGCACTAAAAGAACAAGAATATAACAGCTCCTCATGGTGGCCTATAGTGTCAGGGGTTTCCAGCCCAGGACTTGGGATCAGTAGCCACCTCACCAATGACTTCGTCTATGGATTGATCCCTTGTCCCTCATGGAACTTTATGTGAGCATCACCAAAGCCCATGCCAAGCAGCAAGCTGTGTGTCTGTACGTAGGTACTTGTGTGTGTCCCTCCTCTGGTATGAAGCCTTTATTTGTAAACTCAGAGCATAAACAGAAAAGGAAATTTATTCAAATGAGAATAAGGAATTTGAAAGTGCTTTGTAGACTATAAACAGATGATAATGATAGTTGTGAGTTGCCAATTTATTATTGATGCCAATTGAAATCTTTACTTGTGATAGTTATCATCATCAATGTATAAAAAGGGGCATTTTTATTATTTAAAAAGCTGCAACTTGAGTTCCTCTTAGGTCAAGATAACTATCTTTGTTAAAAAGTATACCTTATGGGAAATTTTGGTGTAGAAGGTAAAGCCCTACGGAGACAAAGAAACAAAGATAAGGAAGGAAGCAATCAGAAAACCAAGATGGGGACAGGCATGAAGGCTGGGAACTGTGGAGTTCAAAGAACTTTTAAGAACTGGATATCTTATTCTTAAATCTAAGCTTTGTAATGCTACATTATAAATCCTCCCATTGCCCTAAAACTTGAGGAAGCCCTGTGCATACCCAACCTTATAGATAGGAGGTAATTGGAGGAGTGAAGAAATCAGAGTAACATTGAGCATGGGGTGGCAATGTGGAAAAAAATTAGAATGTGTGAGATGATAAGACAGTCCCTGGAACTGGCCTTTTTTGGCTGAAGAAGAAAGGCAGAGCCAATAGTTACCAGAAGAAACGTAAACTCACTCCACAGGGTCTTTTCTCCTCATGGGCAGAGCTAATGGAAATATTGTGTGCCTGTTCCTAATGCTTTAACTGCAATCGCTCATTGAGTCATCTCCCCAAATTTATGAAGATGTTTTTATGACCACTTTACAGACAAAGAAACAGAGATGTTAAGTCACCTGCATCTGGTCATGCAGTGAGCAAAAAGAATGCCCAGGTGTGGCATCTGAGCAAACAGACTCTAGGGCCCATATTTTTGTTCATATGCTCTGAAGCCAATGCCATTTGAATCTCTAAAGTCAAACACACACACACACAAACACACACAAACACACACAAACACCAGGTGATATTGGGCTGCAAATTCTTCTGACTCAAAGTTTTCAAACTAGTGGACTCAGGGCTGCGCCAAGTTTTGATGGTATTGTGAGTCTATTGGAACTCTTAGAAACCAAATGTCAACTCATAGCTCACAAACAAGCCAGCAGCCCATGGAGAACAGAGCCCATTAGGATGGCCTTGGCGTGAAAGGCCTGCATCGTTCCTATTTCTGGGAACCAGACCAGCACTGGCCAGAGTATGAGGGGGAATCATAGGAACAGATCATGGCTCAGGAATGGTGCAGGTGAGATCCTTAAAATTCCCAAGGAAGCTAATTCAAGTTTAGAGTAACCTCCAAGGTCCAGGAAGTGTTCACAATTAGGATCACTTTTCTGTGCTTGGAATGATGGACCTGAAAAACATCACTAAGCCAGCCAGAGCAGTATGGGTGGCTAAGAGCATAGAATGGTCAGTGGGGGCCTCTGTGTGTGCCCTCCAACATAAGGGAGCAAAGAAACAAGTTGCATCAGAGAGATATGAGCCAGGCTGACAAAGCAATGAGGATTCAAGAAGGAAAGAGGAAAACCAGAGTCGTGGGTGAGATATGTGAGAGAGAAGTGTAGTGGGTGCCGAAGTACAAGCTGGTGTCTGTCTTTGTATTCTCACCCTTCGGCTTAGGAAGCCTGGGCCAACTTAAAGGACTTGGGCCAGAAGTGACAATAATCTTTACATGGCTACATTTCATTCTTCAAAGACCCCTGCTTTGCTCAGCCTCTTATACGTTCAGACTTTCCAGATCACACCGATGGGTTCACGATCAGCCATCAGCCAGGCCTTCTTCCAAAGGAAATGTCTTCTGGAAAGAAAATTTGCTTAAAACCTGTTAAGAGTCCTGCGATTAAAAAAATTGGGCAGATGGAAAATATAGTGAGGTGAGTCTAGTGTTGCAGGCAGGAAGGTGGTTCAGCCTCTTTAGCGAGATGTTTTCAAGGGCATATGAAGGCACAGTGCTCCCCCATACTTCTAATTACTCACTGGTAATTAGTGAGTAAATTTGCTCCATCAATAATCTGTTTTCTTTCCAATGGCCGTATCAAAAATTCTAGCACAGAGGTTTCTGGAAGTTATCAATCTCCCTGCCTGTAACCTCAGCTCCTACCTAGAAAAGAGTAAAGTACCTGGGGTGGGTTCTCACGATTATTCAGCACTGGGAAGAAGGGGGTGGTAGATTAGATTTGAGGTCATTTTCTTCCATTCTCCTATCCTGCCATTACTACCTATCCCAGGGAACAATCAGATGCCATAAAATGAACAATAGACGTTAATATAGGTTTAATAAATGAGGGCCTTGGATTGACTGTACTTGGTTTAAAAACTCTCTAGGCTCTGAAAGCATAATTTATTTATAACTTGCTACTCCCCAGGAAGGTAAAATAGGTGTTTTATTTATTTCTAAGTTGGAGATTGAAGGACTAAGATCAATAGGCATGCCCCCATGGCAGACACTGCTCTCTGGCTGTGTGGACTTCAGACCCCCCCTTCATCTTTCCTTCCTCCCACTATGAAGAGTGAAAATGCTTAACACTGAGGGTTCAAGCCTCCTTAGCAACTGAAGGTTGTGCTGACAGAATTATGCTGCGAGGCCTCTGGGAAGACTTTTTCCTTCCTGATCAAAGGAAGGGGGCCTACAGGCGAACACTTTTATGTGCCCCTTATGTCTGTCCTTTGGACATGGTTAGGTGAGGATATATAGTGCCTGGCCTGTGTCAGAAAAAGAAGGCCAAAAATGGCATGACATGAGAACGTGGTGTCTTGGTGTCTTAGAAATGCTAAGACACTTCAAGCCTTCTTCTCCAGAGTAAACAAAAACATATTTATTGTTTAAGGACCTCTTGTTGAGGTTGTCTGTTACTTGTAGCTAAACACATTCTTTCTGAATTTAGTTGCAGCAAACAGAGCAGGACAGATGATGTATATGCATTACGTATAATGTATAGTGCAGGAAATACAGAATGGCTGAGTCCAGGGCAGAGGGCAGTGAGGGCTGTGATATTGGTAATACATGCTCATTAGGTGGTGACGAGACATTTGTTTTAGACTTTTGCCTGTCATACCTTGAGATTCAAAGCACCTACCTACTAAGGCTACAGCATTAAGGGATATGGTGGGAAATCTTTAAGATGTTGGGTTATGCTA
>PVJI01028478.1:0-16464 GCA_004026765.1 Micronycteris hirsuta
GTCCCCCTCATAAGAATGTGAGATTTTTAAACTTTCCAATGCCTGAGAATATATTACACATTGGTATCCTACAAGGTCAAACTCTGCAAACCTCTATCAGTGAATTCCACCTCCAGGTGAAAGTAATATGATGAGTGTTGAGGGGAAATAGGGGAAAGTATCCAAGGTATACCAAAAGGGCATATGTACCCTGCTCATAGTGCTTTCAACAACCCAATGTGGCCAATAAAAAAGCCTGATGGCCCCTGGTGGGTGACAATGGAATACCAAGAATTGAACAAGGTAGTGCCCCCATCCATGTGTCTGTGCTCAGCATTGCTACCATCTTAGATACCTTGGCCATGACCTTAGAAGGATACCATGCTTTACTGTACTTCCCTTATCTTCTGAGTGACAAGATCAATTTGCCTTCGTGTATGAGGGGCAAAAATACTTCTTCAAGTGCTTTTCCAATGCTACCTGCATAGTCTGCAATATATCATGGATGGTGACCCAAACTCTGTTCCTGTTCTATTCCCCTACATCAGTAAAATGGCCCATTACTCTGATGATATAATGTTAACATGGAGAGAGTTACCTCTGCTGCAGCACACTCTGCTGGGACATCTTCGAAGGAGAGAATGGAATGTGAACCCACAGAAAACTCAAGTGCAGGCACCACTGAAACATTTTTGGGAGGCATCTGTTTGGGTAAGAGTCGTGTTGTCCCAGAAGCTATGATTGATAACATGGGTGCCTCCTGAGCTCTTAAAAGCATGAGAGAGATGCAAGTCTTTGTAGAGATGTCAGGTGTTTAGAAGACTTTTACTCCCCACCTGGCACAGTGCCTGCATTCCTCACACCCCCTTGGTAAAGGAAGGGCACATGTGGCACTGGGGGTCAGAGCAGCAAGCCACCACTGAGAAGGCACAAATATTATGAAAGCAGATTAGAACTTTGGCCATCTCCAAATGGAGCAGGGCTACCATTTGAGTTAGACGTGTCTGTGACTCTGAAAAGTATGACTTGGACACTGACATAGACAACAGATGGAAAGACTTCCCCTAGGAGTTTGGTCCCAGCTCTGAAAGGGGAGAGAAACCTGATACACCCCCATGGAGCAACAGCTCCTGCAGTGCACAGAGCACTCTTCCAGAAATAGCCTTTCACAAAGGAACAACCATATCTTGGTAAGAACTTCCTTTCCTTTCAACAGGTGAGTTAAAATAAGTTCCATTGACCCACCTCTGCCAGGGCTCAAACGTCCACTTGGACTACACGACATGCCTGTTTGCAGCAGAGGAACATGCTGTAGCACTGACTCTGGAAATGTGGGTGATACTAGGTCTGGTAAAGTATGTCCATCCTCCAAATGACCCTTCCCTGATACCTGGGATAGCCTTGCAGCCTCTAGAGAAGCAGTGGGGAAAATTCTAGCAGGTAGCTGGTATTCAGATGAGTCCAGTCAGGGCATCCCATCCACAGACTTCGATTACAATTCAGCACAACACTGACATCATCTGGATGGAAATAGGAATGAACTGCCACAGCCAGTGGGATGAACTCAGAGCAGCTTGGCTGGTGATCACTCATAAGCCATGGCCATTCACCCTTCTCACTGACAGTTGAGCTGTTCTGAAGGAATTCATAGAAAACTGAGGGATAGATGGCTGTAAATAAGCCGTTGTGGGGTTACAGTACCTGGGAAGTCATCTGGGTTCACTTGGAACAGCCTCAGGTGGTCCTCACTGTTTTCCACTTATCAGCTCTTAAGGCACTGAACACTGGCAATCAGGAAGCTCCTGCCCTCCCTGGGCACAAGCCCTAGCAACTGACCCTTTGGTAGACACGGCAGATTGGGACACGGAAGGAGAGGCCACCTTAGTGTCTCGGGGGGATGATGCATTGCCAAAGGTGCCAGAATGCCTGTGAAATACAGCAATTTGGTTAATGCAGTAACAGCATGCCCTGTGTGTTCTAAACAATGCCCAAGGCAAATACCAAGGAAGTCTGGGTCCTTTCACCAGAGTTGCCAACCAGTAAAGCGCTGGCAGATTGATTATACTGGCCATGTTCCTCCAAGTGAGGATTCTAAATATGCCTTCACTTGTATGGGCACTGCATATGGCCTAACCCAAACCTTCCCTGTCACCATACAAACCTGGCTCTCGCCATTAGAGAATTAGAGAAGTTCAGTACCATGTACAGATAACATCGTTGAACAAACAATAGTTAGAGGTCACATTTCAAATGCCATGATATTCAAGATGGGGGCAAAAGCATATGACATTGACTAGAGATGGCATAACCCATAAGCAACAGGGTTAATAGAAAGAAAAAATGGACTGTTAAAACAGCAGATTAAATTGCAGGTAAAACCACCTTGGCCAGTGGATTACAACACTGTCCCAGACTTGAATACATTTGAATGATCAACCACTGGGGACTGATGCCCCATATGCCAGACTGGGGAACGCTGTGGAGATACTCAATACCATTAAAGGTATGGAAGTTGTGGGGAACAGCCCTGTCCCCATTGATCTCACCATGGATCAAGCACTATCACACCAGAAAAGGTGTTATCTCCTGGTATTTGCAAGGGCCTGTCTCACCTGGATCGGGAAGTTACTTTGCACCCTGGGTGAAGAGGAGCTACTAAGACTCCACTGGGGTCCCTGGTCCAGCTGTAAACAGGACTTGTTGAAATGCGCAGTGCCCCATTGAAAGAGGGAAGAAAGTGCATGTCCTGGTCTGGCATACCCTTCCTTAAGTCCATCTCTTCACATATGATGGCGCTGCCCTCCCCTGTCAACATGTATGGCCTTTACCACCAGTGTAAGTTCCTAAAGCTGTCAGCCTCCCTCTCCTCAGGCCAGATAGGCATGTTCTGTCTTCCACTGGTACATTCATTTGGACACCATCTTGTTGCCCTCCATTGGCCAGAAGGACATTACAGCACTCAACAAAGCCCTTTCTAACTTCACCCAACGATCTTTCAATGATGGCCGGCAATGACTGACTTTACTGAATACTAAAATTTCTCAGATGAGAAAAGCTGTTCTCCGAAATGGGATGTCTTTGCACATTACCGCTGCCCCACAAAGGGCCCCGTGCCATTATCCGAACGGAATGTTGTTTCTTCATACCTCATGGGTCTGCTGATATACCATCTCTGGCAAATCACATGAGGGCCCACACGAGCCCCCTGAGCAATGCGACCCCCAGGCTATGGATTTAACAGACCAGTGGTTTGGATTGTGTGGTTATGGTGGGAAAGACAATGTTATTTATTTTGGGAATTTTTACCTCAATCTTCATTTTCTCTTATATGTGCCTATGTTGTTGCTGTGGTACCTGTCTCCAGTGTAGCCAGATAACCACGAAGCAGGCCAAGTTGATGCCTATAAGATTATAAGAGCACAGCGGGAAGGGTGGAATATTGGAGGCAATGGAGAGGACCCGAGAACCGGTTGACCCGTGAGCTAGACCCAAGCTTTTGGAAGCTATTGCATTCCCACCCCAGTCCTTGGGATCTAAGTTCTGCCCACTGTTGTCACAGTGAGAGCCATTTTCAAGATGTAGCTACGAGACAGCACTGTGTTGTCTTAACCACCTGGATGGTACACATGACCGAACCTCATTAGGCCTCTATATCAACTTTTAAGATTCGAGGGGTGGACGCAGAGGTTTACTCACCTTACACATGGGAAATGAACTTCAGATATAACTTCTTTGCTTGTAAAACTGCCACCTACCAAGCTGGAGTGGTCTGTCCTCTGTGCACAAAGACCGACTGGCAAACCACTGTATAGTTGTTGTAATATTTTAAAATACTAAATTTTATAGCATTCTGATAATGCATCAAAAAGCAAAATAGTTGTTGAGAATCCAAGTATTTCACACATGATTGATAATTTACAATAATATTCTGTATTGAAAGACAAATCTCCAAAGGCATTAAAAGGTATGTCATTGTGCCCAGGGCTGGGGATTTTCCATTTTGGATGTCATTATGTCTTAATCTATTATTATAAATTTTAATTGTATGTTTGTATGCTAAATGACCTGGAAAAAATGAGAAAGTTCATTACTAAATATACAATGTTTGTTTTGTGGGCATAAAAGACCACGTGTTTTCTGTTAAGTTAATTAATTCTCACCTAAAGCATACACAGTGCCCTAGTATTTAATGTACTGGAAAGATTTACTTAGCACTTTGTCACCATCCTGTACTACTGAGAAGTAACATTGTGCTCTGGTGTTGGACTAACAAGTAACTAGACAGCTACCAGCAGAGACAGAGGATCATCCTTTCTAGCTTCATTTTTTCAATGGGAATTAATTCTTAGGGTAGAACTGACTTAGATTTGCATTTGCTATTGTCCTTTCTACTTTAGTAGTCTATGTTAGAACTCATGATTGATTTTTGTATTTTAAAGAATCAGTATAATAACAAGAAGAATTAACAAATAAATCATTAGAAACAAAATATTGAACTTATGGGCAGTAGCATTGCTAGCAATCTCATTTGTGTGATGCAGCTGTATAATGTTTTCATTTATATTTGTATGCACTTGGTAGAATCCTGATGCTGTCCCTTAGCTGAGAAGACAGAACTAATTGTTTTGCATTAACTATCTTGGCTGAAGGGTGAAAAGCTAAAACCCAATTTATCCAGTAATTGCTACATTTGTAAAAAAAACAGCATCAAAGCTTTGATGTGTTTTACTATAGCCTCTTGGGAAGGCTCATGTCTAATTTTTATGCTGATATGGCTCATAATATAGTCCTCTGACTCTTCTATTTGCTCTTGCAATTTTAAGGTTTCTTATTCCATTGTGAGTATTCCTCTGAACTGAGATTAGCTTAACTGAGCTTCCTTTGAAAACTTGCCTACCCATCAAATGTGTCAAGCCTAATGCATTCAGTAGCCAAAGAAAATCAATGAACAGCACACTTTTCTGCTTCCTGCCATGATCAATAGGATTCACATAATGGGTGGAAAATTTTTAATAGTGACAACTCAGAATCTTCTTAGCATAAATCTCCCCTGCATTATAATCTCTCCATTTCCCACTTGCTGAATTTGTGGGCATTGAGTAATATCTATGAGAAGATATATCATTAAAAGTAATACAATTAGAACTTCACACTTCAATGGTAATGAGTTTAGATCCCTACGGCCTATTTTCTAGATGTGAAGTCCTTTATATTTTGCATTTGAAATATACAAATTAAAGATATTCTGTTAGAGTGTGGGAACATTTGAATACAACTTCATTCAAATATGTACATTGAGGAAAGTAAACATTCATTTCTTTCTAAATTAATATTATGAGGTCATACTGGGGGTGTTTAAAACTAAAACTAAATTTCAGCTTTTATTTTTTTTTAATTTTTTAAGACTATGTCCCAGAGACAAAGAATGAATAAAATCACAGTTTTAATTTTCAATGGTGAGGTTTGGAGAAATGTTATAAAAAGAAATAATGCTCTACAATAAAAGTAAAAAGAAATTATTGAGAATTTAGGCTTTCTGTCACAAATTTATTATCTATAAACCTATTGATTAATTGACAAAGCAATTCCCAAAACAATAATCAGTTTGCTTCTATGTGACTTGTACTATGTTAGCTGTGTTAAGCACTTAGATATGCAGAAACAAAACACAGTTCTCACATTTGAGAAGTTAGTAACACACTTACATATGTGGAGAATTTCAATTTAGTGAGGCAAACTTAAGTGTGTATGTGTGTGCATTATACGAAAGTATGTATAGATATCAAATATATACCAAACAAGCAAAATCAAACATGGTTTTAAAACTGTTTGAAATCATATTTCATGAGCATTAAAGAATCCTAATGCTAAGTGGTGCATTTACACATAAAAGTGATTTGCTTTGTAGTAGGACAAGCTCATATTTTATTCATGTCTGTATTGCTCACTTGCATTGTATATGATACGCTGTGTTTGCGTGTTGTGTGTGTGATTGCTCTGTTTTTCTTCTCTTAGAGAGGAGAAATTCCCTAATTTTTCTGGATCATATCATTCTTCCCTAATTTTGCTGGATCATATCATAATCATTAACTTATATTCTGTTTCTTACAATTTTCTATTCTATTTTACTCATGATGAAAATAAGTATTCCCAAATAGCTTAGCTTACTATTTCCCTCCTGAAATATAATTGATAAAAATTTTTGTGCTGTTTTCTTATGTTTTAGAAATAATTGTTCACATTATTCTTCTTGCTCATATATATCTTAGATGATATAGTTATTTTCTAAACCACTTAATATCAAAATTATTTCAATATCTAATGCAAATATATACTCAGAACAATTATAGATGCCATATGTTATTCATTGCATACTGTCTTTCAAATTTGATATTTAACCTAAATATCCATGAGATAATAAGGCCAACGTCTTTTAGGATATATTTGATACTAAGGTATATATTTAGTGTAATAAATGTACTTTGTTATTTCATAAATACACACACAGGTTCTGGCACAAATAATGTCCCTCTTTACTACAAAATCATAAGCATGCAATTCTGTAACATAACAATATCACACTCCAGCACACCACATGACATTTTAGGTGAAATGTTCAGATTGCTGTCCATCTTGTGTGAGACATTCACCTTCCCTACCAACCACACTCAAGCAGGCATTACTTCTGACAGACCCTGTGTATAACTATGAAATATATATAATTATAAAATAAAAAATGTATTATATTTTTAATATTTAAGATTTCTAATGCTTTACTAATGACATTAAGGAAACACCTCATTTAAAAAAATAGCTGATACTCAAAAGTAGACTGCCAATATGTGGATTTTATTGAATAATTGTTATATAAATTCATGTTTTAAACTTCAAAGCAATGTATAGTCTCCCTTTGGAGAATATTTTGGCAATATATTTATATATCTTGTAATACAATCACTGTAGCAATTCTTTCTTCTGCTAGAATGTAGATCTAAGAGAGAATGTCTATTTTGAAATATTTGCTTAGTAGCTTCCTGTTATCCTCAACATATAAAGAATGTACAAGTGTTGTTACATATAAAGCTCTATAAATTTTGTCATAAATATTTTATTAATGTTTCTACTATTTTGTACTGTTACATAAATATTTTTCTATAAATAAGACTCAAATACCTAAGCTATGTAAATATCTTTAAGTCAAGTTACCAGTGAACAAGTTAGCTAAATCTTCCATACAAGCAAAAAATAAATAAATAAATAACAACAACAAATGTTAAAATACTGCAGTCGATTTTTTTTTTTTTTTTGGTTTTCTATGTGAGAAAGTAGGAACAAAAATTACTGCCTTTCATGAGAATAAATCAGAGTTAATGTGTGCCCAATCCAGTCCCTCCTGCCTTATGTCACTTCAAGTCAGCTTCTGTCACTTGCACTTCTTTACAACACAGCATTCCTCGGAGCTCTGTACTCAAAACCCCTCCCCGAGGGAGGGACAGGAGCCTTCCAGAAGTTCTCTGAGCAGCACACACCTTTGTTTCTAATCCTAGATTACTGGAATGTAAAGCATAACTGTGGGGTTGGATTCTGAGTTTAGAAAATTTATTGTTATTAGCAAAGATTAAAAACATTCCCTTACCTTCTCACACAGTGTATATCTTGTCATCCAGATATTTCGATATCTTATAATTTCCATGAATTATGAAGCCATAGACTTCCTCTCTGGCCTTTTTATCTAATGCATCTAATTCACTAGTTATTCAATTCCCTTCTCTTTTTATGGCTTCAGTAACCTGTGGGGATAGAAAGAGTTGCCAACCAATCCTACTGAAAGGTCAAAGCTGTAAAAAAAATTTTACTAAATTTCTAAGACTATTTTAGGTACTATATTCTGCTACTGCCAAATATCCAGATGATAAAAATAAGAAAAGCAGTTAAATCCTGCCCTAACAACTCAAATGACAAGCAATCACTGAAGGTTTAATTCTTGTAAATCCACAAATTTTCATGGAGCTATAAAGCCCTTTGAGAACACTGTTTCTTAATCATATCTGTCCTCGCATCTATTGTATTCCTATAATCTCTTAACTGAATAGAGAATGATATTTAACAAAATTTAATCTATATTTTTATCTAAGAAAATAATGCAATTTCTTAAAATAGTTTAACCTTGGCCAAATCTCTCACTTTCTGTAGCTTCAGTAACTTTACCTGCAAAACTAGCGATTTTAAGTTACCTCTTAAACTCTTTTCAACTCTGAAATTCATAACATGTTTTATTCCTGAAGTAAGCTCGCTGTGTCCCTGAAATCAACTTGTGAGATAATGTGTGGATATTTTTGTATCCTCTCTTTTTGTTGACTATATCTTTTCCCAAATTACATTTCCTTTCAACAATTCCCAGTCTTGGAGGCAACCCAGATGGGCAGATGGACTAGTCTCCACCATCACTTGTAGATATTTTGTGTTCTGTTTCCCATGTCTCAATGCCCTGGAACCCCCCTGTAGTTTATAGTTCTTGTGCTTTGCAAAGCGTCACTTCTCCAATCTGATACATTAATATAAGAAAACATATAAATGTCTTAATGGCTGAATGTAGGGTGAACTCCTTATATGTTAGTGATGTTTATTCATCATTATTTTGGCTTTTTAAATAAAATAATTCTACCTTCATTTTCAGCCATATGGAATGGCTAAACTGTTGTTTATGTAATGTCTTGGAAGAAGTATAATGTAAGGAAAGATTTACTATATATGAGAAAATCTGGGAGAGTTTCCTAAATCTTACCATATAGTGTCCTATCACTATTCCCCAATCTCCAAAGACAGTCTGGGTTTATACCTTTTAAAGATCAATTGGCGCCTGATCATTATTTTTGTGCCTTTTTCGTAATCGAAAATGTCCCTGTTTAAAAGACAAAGTGTATGTGTCTCTACCCATTACAGCATTTATACACAGTCTTGCTTAAAATTCTGGGAGCCATTACGCGAACTAAGATCAAAACATTAATCTCTCAGTAAAGTACATGTGCAAAGAGATTTCTATTTTTTTGAGTTCAGCATCAAATAGATATAAATTGTTTGTCAAAATAATAAGCTTCCTATTACAAACCTCATATCAATACACACATGGTGTTGTGTTATTTAGCCTGATGAAAATAACAAATTTCTCACTGTAAATATCTGAAGTGCAAATGGAAACAAACCTTATTAAAGAAATGGGTGAAACAATCAAAGAACAAACACAGAAACCAAAGCATTTTACTTGGTGATATGCTGGAATAGAATGGCTAAGATATTCTTTATTTGTGTCTTGCATCCTGAAATAATACATGTACTTATTAACCCTGGATATTTTGTCAAACAATTTACCTACTTCTTTAGCTCAAGCTGTAGAGATGGTCACCTCTGTGCCCGATACATTCCATTTCACCTCGAGTGCCTGGCCCCAAAGCCGCTGATGTTTCCTGTTGCTACAACACAGGCTAGGAAAAAAAAAATGCAAGAACTTATGGTCTGCAAAATTGTATTGTATATACAGCCTAAGAGGTAAATTTGGGGTAAGATAAATAAATTCAGATACAAATGAAAACTTCTCTCTATGCTCAACTTGCTTTTAATAAAAATTACTTTCATTTTTAGTGAGTTATTGTGTGGGCTTATGAAAGCTTATCTTCCTGTATGCGTTTCAACACACAATAGTTTCAATAGTAAAAGAGGATGTATATTTATCAGATCGATCAATTTAGTGATTGTTAATCCAATGATGAACACTATTTCCTTCCACGCCAAATTGTTTCCTGTGGCCATCTAGAGTTTCTTAATGGCTAATCCTCTCCAAGAGCTATATTTTGTCAGACAAGGAAACATCTCTATGTAGATATTGTATCACAGTACAATTTAAAAAAGAATCCCGTGTTCTCATTATTTTAAATGGTCTTTGAATCTACTTTGCCACACTTATATAATATTTTGAAAGTAGATATTGTTAATACTATAGCATATATTATTTCTAGAAAATTGCCAGGTAATATAAATTTGATCTATACAATACTAGAAGTGAAGAACATAAAACAAGTTTGCAAGCTACTATACATTATTTAATTTTTTAAAGATACTAATCAATAAGCAAAGGAAAATAATTGAAATGTTAAATTCCTGAAGAAATAATAACATAAAACTCTCTATTTACAAAATGTCTCAGGTACAGTTCCTAGTTTATAGAATTAAAATATGAAAAATAACTCAGAGCACAAGTTGCATGCCAGTGATTCTCTAATAAACAGCACGTATTGAGTACCACAAATACCCAGGAGTATGAGGCTCTACCACCATTTTCATGCTGACGCATGCTCCTCTTAACACTTCCTCTATTGACATTCAATTTAACAATATGCACCCCAGATTAAAAAGAGGAATTTGTATAGAAGCTAGAAAGAGAAGAAAAGTAGGAATAACTAATAAGAGAAAGCTCCATTATACCTAATCTATGCTTATTTCATCCATTATAAAATCTCTATTTCATCTGAGGAGATTGCCTGAATCTAATTGCCCTGAAACATTTTAATCTTAATATTTGATCCACTCATTAGAAGTTGCTTCTCCTATTTTTCAAAATGAGACAGTGCATGTTCCAGTGGTTCAATCCCTGGGCTGTGTCTCTGCGTCAGTATATTCCCCACAGATAGACAGAGCAAGCCAGCTGGCCCAGCACCCTCAGTCCTATCCTTGCCATCCCGTATCTTTGTGTTAATCACAGTCACTCCAGAAGTCCTTGATTAAATAGGAAATGCTTTCTCCTAGGAACAATGTGTTACTTCATTACCAACTATTCATTTGGTGTGAATTAATTTCTCAGTAAATCCTAAGAGAATGAGCTTCATCATGTATCCATTGAGGAGGGAAATCAGGGATATTTTAGACTAGGGGATAACCTAATGAAGCTAAAATCAGCCTTTAACCTAATAAAGAAACTCTAGAGAATGAGCGATAGTACTGAAGAGAGTATTTGAAAAGAGAAATAGAAGGTAGCAATGGTAAATTTTACTTGCCTTGGCTATGTACAATCTCAGAGGCTATTAAATATTTTGACATTGTTTTCCAAAAATTATATATACCTGTGGCCATTTGAGGGGACACTTACCAAACCTGACCTCAGAATAATAAAAATTAGGCATTAATGCTAAGAGTTCCTGAGTGATTTTGTATACACTGGTTTGTAGAAAAGTCAGGCATCATGTTTTCATCAAAGATTTTCAATGGCTTACTGACTGAATGTAGTCACATGCATGCTTTGTGAGTTATTATATTGCAATTAAGGGGATACTGTTATGGTTTCAAAGTAGATGGCAGCCTTTTAAGATGAAAGTCAGCCATGAAACTCATAGACATTAAATGATGCTCAGTTCATCATAAAGGTATCACCAAATTAATGAAAGGAAGTAGAGGGTTGAGAAGCAGGCCATGCCAGTGGGACAGTCACTGGGGGAAGATCTTACAGGTCATTACAGACATTAAAGCAAAGTATTAAAACATGATTTAAACATTAACCATCACATCTTTTATGACATAATATACAGTTAAAATACACAAAATATATTCTGGTTTCTCTTCAGATCATATAAATCTTTCACCGTTTTTTTAAATGCACAAAATATTTTTTTTCCTAAGGAAGTGATATATGAAATAAATTCCAAGATTGATAAAATGTATAGGACTATGATACTTATAATAGAGTATTATAAACCACTGGGGAAGGTTAGAATGATTATCCAGCAAATAGTATAAACATGTTACACTAAGTTTGGGGGAGGGGATGAACAAAGTTTGTTCATTGATACAGGAATGCCCAAAGGAAACAATTCCTGAGTCACTGAATTTAGTAACATGTGCTTCTTAGGTCTTTTGTATACAAGAGCTTCTCTGTGTATTAACAGAAAATATAATTTGAATGTTATTATTTTTAGAACAAACTTGACATATCCTTTATATTTTCCTCCTTTAGCAGTATTTTAGAAAAAGTTAGCAAAAGGTTAGGATGAGCATTAAGGCCCATCACTGCACACTTTTATGGAGTGTCACCATAAAGCTTATTTGTTGTAGAGGATTTATTTAAATATTTGTCTTTTGTATTGTTTAAAATTTGCTTTGTCATTTTTTCATAAAATAAGTGGTTTTTCAGAATAAGTGGTTTCTAAGCAAATATTGTCAGAGAATCCAATCTGTATTCATGATTGAGCACAGACACTCAAATCTTCAGCTAATTTTTAGCATCCGAACTTAATAATAAATTAATAAATTTTAAATTTACCAAATTTTATTTTATTTAGAAATAACTTTTGCCAGTAATAATTATAGTAGAAGAATAATTTACCTTTGAAAGATGGAACAACTTTATCACATCTGAATTAAGTACTTTGCACGCATAAAAATACAGTTGATTTTATGGTATACATAAATCATGACAGGTAATAATTCAACTATGTGGGAGGAGACATTGACAGGAAAGCACATGGGCATCACACCACGGTGCTGATACCACAGAGTGCTTCCCGGTGGGAAGGGCCACATTTATGTTCTTCTCAGCCAAAGTAAACACAAGGGACATGGAAGCAATACTTTGTCTCCATGTTGATAAAATTCAGCAAGCTTACAGTGAAACCACTTCAAAATTATAAATATTTGTATAGCAGTAAATTAAAAAAATATTTTCTTAATATTTTACCATGAATTTTTGCATCCATCGATAATATTTATATGAAATTCAGAAGTAGGAAGGGATAAAGTAGGGTATGTGTGACACATTTTGATTGAATGAGAATGCCATATCCTCTCTTTTCTTTTTTTTCTTCTTTTTTTAAAGATTTTATTTATTTTTAGAGAGAGGAGAAGGGAGGGAGAAAGAGAGGGAGAGAAACAGCAATGTATGGTTGCCTCTCACATGGCCCTCACTGGGGACCTGGCCCGCAACCCAAGCATGTGCCCTGACTGGGAATCGAACCGGGACCCTTTGGTTCCCAGCCCGCGCTCAATCCACTGAGCTACACCAGCCAGGGCTTTTTTCATCCTAGCCAAATGGACTCGTCATTTTAGCATTTTTCAATCTGCACAGGAGAGTCAATGCTTAGACAAGCACATGCCACCTCTATGGATTTATGGAACAAAGAAAGAATATTTTCCAGTGGAGTTGAGGCTAGTGTGAACTAGTGATCAACCATGAGATAAAAATCGATAGATACCCCGTGAAAAGCCCTTTATTAAAAATGCTCTCTTAGTGTCTTTGACCTCCCCTTCAGCTTGGAATGTTTATTTTGCAAATTTTTTTTACTTTGAGGAGGGGCAAAGGAATCCACCAGGAAAATGCAAGTTTTTTTTAAATTTATTTATTCAACATTTATTCTGTCAAATATTTTAAGAATAGTTGAAAATTTACTAATGGACAAAAGTGAAAGTATTGGGGTTAGAAAGTCTAAAAACATTTCAGACCTGATAATATGAAGCAAGAAAAAAGAAATTAGAAAACTCTCTTGCCTTCACGTTCCTCAAATTCAGGAGGCTTAGAGAGTTAGAAGAAAATGTAAATAAAATGAAGGTAAAGGATGACAGTTTCTCCCTGACTTTCTGTATCTCTGTCTCCCTGCCTTCTTTCCTCCCTCCTCCTCTCCCTCTCCTGAGTGCTCATGTGGCATGTACTTGCACACTTTTTTTCAGCTAACGATACCAAACCATGCAAATGGGTCTTATGTTTCATCAAAAAGGACCTTGGGGAGGTAAGTGTCTCAGAGGAAAAGGGCAGTGATGTAGCATTCCCCCAATACCTTATTTTGAATGCTGTGTGTAAGTTTTACCCCTTTCCCCACACCAACTATGACTCACAATTACTACTGCTTCTCTCTGCCTAGTATTAGAAGTGAGTTGGATTTTCATCCTCTGCTCAAAGTAATCCCTGAAGAAATGGGTGTTTGCAGGGAGGGTGTATTTAATTGAGAGCTTTCAAGTTCCATGTAACAATTACTGATACGTATTTTGTGCTTAATATTTGTGTAACCCTTTTATAAAGATGTCAAATGCATAAACTTACTTACTTCTCCTTATCAGAATTCTAAATGCAAGTAATCATTTTGTCCACATTTTACAGATGAAAAGCTGAGGAACAAAATTTTATAGCAGCATGCCCATGGTCATACAGCCAGAAGGTGAAAAGGCAGTTTGAACCTAAGTGGTCTATGATCTAAACCATTGTATCGCCCTGCTTCTGTGAAACATCTGCAATTGAGAAAAACAAAGAAACTGGCTATCGTCACAGGTGAGTGAGACTATTGATGCATCATCTGTCACTGCAACAGAAGAGCTCTGATTTTCTTTCTTTGTTGCATTGTTGAGGCACAAAGCTGGTTCTATGATAACTATTGTGCTAGCAAATAAACTACAAAGAAAGAGAAAGTCCTGGAGGATATTGATAGTTTGCTGAGCTTGAGGCTAGAGCTTATCTTTACTGACAAGCAGGTGTGCTAAGTATGTTACTACTGCTGGTCCCTTTGTTTAAATGATTGCACTTCCTTTTATTTAAGTCAGTTATGAATTTTATTTTTGTTCTATTCATATAAAATAAAGAAATTAATCAGCAATGGTTTGAATGAGGAGGAATATGTCAAATATTATAATAAGATTTAAAACAATTGGCGAGTAAGAAGGAGTTGGGACAAGAGGCTCTTGGAGGGAACAAACATACTAGACGGGTTCACAAATCATGTCAGTGGTCTACCTAGTTGTAGAACACTGGGTGTGAATAAATTGGTGAGCTGTTGGCCCTATCAGAATCCATGGGGGAAAGACTGAAGTTTGCTAATCCTGAGTAGTCAGAAGAAGGAAACATGTTAGGCTTTGATACATGAAAAAACACTAAGCAATTCCCCAGGTATTTTCAGTTTTACTTGCATATTAAAAGAATACTAGAAGGCCTGGTTGGTGCAGCTTAGTGGATTGAGTGCAGGCTTGAGAACCAAGGGATCCCCGGTTTGATTCCCAGTCAGGGCATATGCCTGCATGGATTGCAGGCCAGGTGAGGAGGTCCGGTCTCCACACTTCTCTGGTTACCCCGAAGGAGAGACAGTAAGGCGGAATGAGATGACTCCAGACACTCTCTGGGGGTGCAGGAGAAACGGCCAGGACTCAGGAACCTGGCCGGGCCAGCTAGGCCTCTAGGGCCAGACTGACTCCCTCCAAAAGGTTTCCTTTATTTTTAAAGGGTTTTCTTTTTACAAGCAGTAGAAAAAAACAGATGAATACTTACAAATCATTAATGGCAGGAAAAGGCTGACTTACAAAACTAGTTACGGGGTACCTTAATTTTTTCCTGGGCTTAAACAAATGGATGGTATGATAAGGAGGTTTGCTAACCTATCTATTAGGTTAGCCAGGAACAGTATTAAACTACAAAACTCTTAGGTCCTAGTTAATGGCTAAACATATATTTTTAAAGTCTCTGAGTTTAACTCTCTGAGTTAAAGATGTATGCAGAGGTTGCTCTTTGTCCTTTGAGATTTAAAGGAAATGTCACGTAGGCAAAGGCATCCTTAACCATTAACTACATTTGTTAGGGCTGATGGCTTTATCTAGATTTCTCTGAGATGTAAAATTAGTCTTTATGTTTAACCTTTTATCAAAATTTTTTAGTCTATATTTTTAGTTAAAGCTTCTTATTTATCTAGTCTTAGTAATAAACATCCTTGCTCAGTAATACATTTCTAGTTTTAGAGAGAATTGTTTAGATATTTTTTAGCAATGGCTTCTCTTAGCAATTAGCTGCTTCTCTTTCAATGTTTAGGTGGCTGGCTTGCTAAATGGCTTAATTCCTCTCCTTAACCCTTTCATGTGGGGGGATGGCAAGGATGGTTTGGCTTCCTTCATGAGAATTGTTCTCTCAGGAGTGAGAAAGTAAGCTGGCAAAGGTAGATTTGAGGTGGGACTGCCCATGGTCGCCTTCTGCTGTGCAGAGGCGTCCCACCCATTGTGACTGTGCCAAGAAATGGGTGTGAGCTGGTCCTCCACAAATCAGTGCTCATGGATTGGGTACAGGGCGGCCTGCAACAGCTAGGTCCTTAGTAGGGTGTGTGAGAGGCAACCACACATTGTTTCTCTCCTTCTCTTTCTCCTTCCCTTCCTTTCTGTCTAAAAATAAATAAATAAAATCTTTAAAAAAAGAATGCTAGAAAGTTATAAAAAACATGATGCCAGTCACACCCCAAGTCAGTTAACCCCATAATATCTAAAGGTGGGAAGTACTCTCTCAGTTGGGGTGGTAGACTAAGAAGAGAGGGACGGTGAGGGTGGAAGTAAGTAGTTTCAGACCTTTTAATCTCGCATAAAAATGAGTGAGTCTCCATCCTCTTAAGACATGTCGAAAAACCTCACTCTTCCAAATATTATAAGATTTTCATTTTGATATTAAAATAGTCACTTTTTCAAAGTACTTTGTCTTTGACATTT